>BMAO01021147.1:0-141107 GCA_019973975.1 Trichonephila clavata | reverse complement strand
TGGTCAAAACGGGAATAATAGTTCGGTGTATTCTCTCGACCTGGCCATTCCCTCTGGGTACTCCGGTGGCGATTTGCAAATGTTGAATGTTTTCATTAGTATAATAATCTCCAAAAGCTCCAGAAGTAAAAGCAGAACCTCTGTCTGTTATTATTCTCTTGGGATTACCAAAAGTCTTTTGTTGCAATTTTAATTTATCCAAAGCATCTTCTGCGGAAGTAGATCTAACGGGATAAAGCCAGGTAAATTTTGTAAAAGCATCCACTATTGTGAGAATATGCTGATATTTCTTGTTAGTAGAAGGCAAAGGTCCGATAAAATCGACGTGATAAGTACTTAATGGCACATCCTCTTTAGGAATGGGGTTGAGGAATCCATCCTTTTTTCCACTCTTTTTGTTGGTCAAAATACATGGCACACAGTTAACAATTACATTTTGCACCTGCTTGCTCAAATTGGGAATGAAAAATTCTTGTTTCACAACTCCTTCAGTCTTGGCAATGGAGAAATGTCCCTTCTCATGTGCTAACTTAATTATCTCAGTTTGCATATCTCTTGGTACAACTATCAATTCACGACCTTCAACATATTTGTAAAGTATTTCGTTTTTATCGAAAAAGTCTGAATTGCTGTTTGTTTCAATCAGTGACCTTAGACTCTGAGTGTATTCATCCTCTTGTTGTGCCCTTTTTAATCTTGCGGTTAGAGTATCGTTAGTAATTATTGCGACTGGATATCTACTAAGGGCATCCACATGTTGCATTCTCTGGCCGGAACGATGCACAATTTCATAATCAAACTCTTCCAGCAATAATGCCCATCGCGCTATACGAGTAACCAAATCCTTTTTGTCCATAGTCCTTTGAAACGCTGAGCAATCCGTTATGACTTTGAAATGATTTCCCATAAGGTAGGTACGAAATTTCTTTAAATCGTTGACAACAGCAAGAACTTCAAGTTCATAGCTGCTATACTTCTCTGCAGGAGTAGTTTTCTTAGACATGTATTGAACTGGATGCAATTTTCCATCTTCTGCCTCTTGGAGTAAGACGGCTCCGTCGCCTTGTTGACTTGCATCCGTGCGCAATTCGGTTGTTTTTCCCTGCTGGAAAATACTTAATACTAGACTTTCAGTCAATAATTGCTTGAGCTTTTCAAATGCTTCTATTTGAGGTCGTTCAAAGACAAATCGATTGTCGTTTCTAATTAGATCACTCAAAGGTTTCGCTATTTTAGAGTATGACGAAATAAATTTTCGAAAATAGCCAGTGAGTCCTAAAAAGCTTTGGACTTGTTTGACAGTCGTTGGTACAGGAAACCTCTTGACAGCTATCGTTTTTGCAACTGAAGGGCGCACCGTTCCATTTTCGACAACGTGACCCAAAAATTCCACCTTTCGTTTTAAAAACTGACATTTTTCAAACTTGATCTCCAACCCATATCTGGATGCGACCTCAAACACCTTCTTTAGTTTTTCCAAACCTTTTTTCTCATCTTTAGCTGGAACGATCAAATCGTCCAAATAAATTATTACGATGCCTTTTCGCATGAGTTCCCTAAAAATGCTGTACACATATCTTTGGAATACGCTTGGGCTTGTACTGAGACCAAAAGGTACCTTATTAAATTCGAACTGCCCGTCTGGTACAACAAAGGAGGTGAAATGCTTGCAATCCTCGTTTACGTCGACATGAAAAAACCCATTTTTCAAGTCTAACGTGGAATAAATACACTTTGGCGTCTTGCAGCCTATCCAATACGTCCTCTATCAGTGGCAAGGGGAAGCGATCCTTGACTAGTTTTCGGTTCAGTTTCCTATAGTCAATGCATAGTCTGACGGTACCGTCTTTCTTCTTGACTAACACGATTGGACTTGCATATTCAGAAGAGCTTGGTCTCACGATTCCCTTATCCAACCATTCGTCGATCTGCTTGTTGACGGTCTGATTCTCCAGAAACGACAAACGGCGTGCTGTTTGGTAAACTGGCATATCATCCTTCAGGATAATTCTCATGGATACATTTGTCGTTTCGGTCTTCTTTGGTGTATAGCTGTTAAATAGTTGAGAGAGTTCCTTTCTTATTTGAGGATTGATAACATGTTTAACTTCGATTTCGTCTTCAGTTCTTGCCTCATAAACCTGTGTATTCACAAACCACACCTTCTCTTCGTGTTTACGGAAATAAACACCTTTTTTATCAAAGCCAACAAAAGCTTGTTCCAAAATGTCCGATCCTATCACTGCCTGGAACTCCAAATGCACCGCAGGCACGACATGCCATATTGCGGAATATTTCTCTCCATCCAATTCGATTTCTCGTTGGAACGATCCTTTTGTTTTGACTTCGTACTTTCCCAATCCAGATAACACGACAATGTCCTACGAGAGCTTCGATTTCTCGATGATTCCTTTGCTTACATCTTCACGAATGAGCGAAACTGAGCTTCCAGTGTCGATTAGAGCCTCAAAAGTCTTGTTTCTGATGGTTATTTTCCTGGTCTTAATTCTGTCTTGCTGAATTCGAGAACAGATCTGGACCGGAGAGCTTGAAGATTTATTGATTTTCGTACCCTCTTTGCGCTTTGTACAATCTACGGCATAGTGACCTGGTCCCCTGCAGTAGCTACATGTTACCTGTTTAACTCTTTTATCGTAAGTTCTCGTCGATTGAAAGCATTTTCTATCAATCCAATTATTTCCAAGGTGAAAACGTTCTTGCCTTCGAGAACAATTATCGTTATTGTTCGATCTCTTAGCAAATGAGTTTAATTGCTTTGGCCCTATAGTTCTTCGGACGTCCTCATAATCTTCAAATTTTTTCGCTAGCTCAAAAGATGAGTTAATAGTAGACCATTCGTCCAAAAAGTGTTCCTTAAAATCATACGGCGCCCTCTTCTTCATTTGATCGGCTATGATTAATTCTCGTAATTGGTCGTAGGTGTTAACTTTTAAGCCCAAAGTCCATCCAACAAAATACGTCTGTAATTCGTGTTGAAAATCTTGCCATGTTCGTTCATCGAACTTTTGGTGAAACAAAAATAACTGACGAAATTTTTCCGGAGAGAGAGATAATTTAAATCTTTGTAAGAGCAAATTCTTTATATGATCGTAATCGTTACACTTACCAGTTGGTTCTCTTGCGATCAGATGGGCAATTTCGACGGGTATTAAACCTATAAGTTTTTGAACCCAATCTTTTTTCGGTAAGAAAGTTAGTTCTGCATGACGCTCAAATAAGGTAAGATTCAAACCAATATCTTCCTTCATATTAAACTTATGAAAAGTTTCGTGAAACAGTTTATTCGATGCTTGAACGTTTTCGGTATTATTCGGCATACCGGCAGTCTGTTGCGCTTGTATTCGCAACTTCTCTAATTCGTACTCTCGTCTTTCTCTCTCATCCTTTCGCATATCATCTCTCTCCCTCTCAGCCCTCTCTCTCTCTCAGCCCTTTCTGTACGTTCCTCCACTATGCTATCAAGCATCTTTTTAACATCGTCTTCAACGTAATCTGGGCTTTTTACGATCAGCTCCTTTAACTTCAATTTTGTGATACCTGCTTCGATAGAAAGATCCAAATCTTCGGCGAGTGACACCAAATCCTCTTTCCTTTTCGCGAGTAAGAATGCCATTTTTATACTCAGAATGGTGACCCAGAGAACAACTTAACTTTTTACCCAAGTTTAATGAGACAAAACCATTAAAATGACACGCAAAAAGTTTATTCACTTAAAAAGAAACAAAAGATAATTTAAATAAGATGCAATTATCAATTATAAACAATTATAGACAAAAATGGACTTTTTAAAGAATTCCCGGAACTTAAATCCTTTTACAAAACACAACAGTATTACAGTTAATATCAATTTTATTTTTTATTAAAAAAAACAACGCGTTCCTCTCATTTATCAAAAATAGATTACTAAGAAAAAACACGGAAAGTACTCAGTTATTAATCCAAAACTAAAGGAACATCAAATATTTATGTCTGCAATTAAACCAATAACAGTACCTAGTACTTCAAAATTCAATTTCAGATTCACAGAACAGGAAATATATACACACACAAAATCCTTCATTTATATAATTTTCGCCTATTACTCACACAATACCAAAAAAGGATACTAGCACAATTTAATGTAATTCTGAAGACACTTTACGTTGACCTCAATGACACAGGAAATTTTGTTTCGTGTTGATAACTCGCAATTCGATGCAGTTCCAAAGGTTCTCTCGTCAGTGTTAACCTCAATGATCAAGGTAATCCCGTTCAATTCGTTCAGTATCTCGTTGAGTCACTGGGCTGCCAGTTTTGGTTGACTGTAGCTGACGTGGAAATTCGCCAAGATTCCGTGTTTCTAACCAAGTCAATGGACTCCTTTTTCTTGTTGACTGTTCTCGCTGAAATATTTCCGTATCGCTCGTAAAATTTCTTATCCAGCTGAAGGCTTCGCCGGGTCTCTATTCGTTGCAAGGCAAGGTCTATACACCGCTCAGGAAATCAAAAATCGATGAGGAGGTAAAACTTTTAAAAAATGCTCTTAGATAAAACTTTGAATAGTTTAAAAAATTCTCGGTTGAACCCCCAATTTGTGGGACGGCGTCTAGGGGAAGGTTCGATTTTAATGTTTAAATAAGCACGCAGAGTTAAAATAAATTAATTTATTAATAACACAACTGAAACATTAACAATTTACAAGGGGTTTTAAATTATTCGAGATAACACCATACTAAGTCCGAAAACACGTACTCTTTCTCAAAACAACGGAGAGAGCGATTTCCTCTGACCTGCCTTCGTTCAAGCTTTGGTGCAACTCTCAGTTTCTTCTTTCTGCCACCTTTATAAATACATAACCTCATCATATTGCGCAGCTAAATCTCACGTGGTTTCGATTAGTGGTGCCATCTCTTACAATAAAAATCAAAAGAAGTAAAAGAAAACTTGCACTCCTTTCCTACATATATACTAGCTAGTATATATATATATATATATATATATATATATATATATATATATTATATATATATTTACTAACCATTAATTTTTAATACAATATTTTGAGTTTACACTACTGTAAGAATTTTTCTTCTTTTATTTGGATTATTTATTTCAAAAATTAAGGCTTTTTAATCATGAATTTAGCTCAATTGTGTTCCCCTTTAAATTATTTTCTTTATATTAAAAAAATATTAAATCCTTAAAAAAAGTTTATATGAATAATAGCTTTATTTGATTAGAGGTAAAAATCCCAATCTCATTAACGTTGTATGCTTGTTAAGTATTCACAAAAAATATTCCCCTAAAATTCAGAACACACAAAATAAAAAATTTGCGTTATGCATGTCATTAATGATTGTATTACTTTTATTATATTACTTTTCGAAACATATCCTTTGAAGTTTCACATTTTACTTCAAAATAAAAGAGGAAGAAACTGTAAAATATTTCTAAAACTTTTTGTTGTAATTAGTTAACGATAATTGGAAAGAGTATAATTTTTTTACCGATTACTTTACAAAAGTTACAAATTTGCAAAGCTGGAGTTAAATAAAAAATGGGGGATAAAATAAGATCTAACTAATTCTGTAGTTAAGATTAAAATACACAGTACTTTAGAATTGATGGCATATACAACAAATAAGCTGTGAATAAATATAATTGATAAAGTATTCAATAATTTTAAAAAACACAAGTGTCGATCTTTTTAATAGTTATAAATGAGATATTGTAGAAGGAAAATTTAAGTTCCATTGTCAAGGTAATATAACTAGAGAGATAAAACATACAATAGAGATTTTGGATAACAAAAGATATTTGAAATTTCTTAAGTTATTCTTAATTTCGGATGAGATGGCACGGAGGGACTTGGGCAGATAAACCAAAAAGACTAAAAAAACAAGCTGATTACGTACTAACAAAAGTAAACTTTAATACTGTTTACTATGTTTATTGTATGTATTTAAATCATTCCTATATCACTTGTACGAAAATTCACATATTTCGGTAGTATGGGAAGTGGATGAAAAACTTAAGAGATTACATTACATTCAGACGTACATTAAATTGAATGATATAGTACATTTTAATTTCTGTAGTGCACGTGTTGTCCTTGTCTGTGAGCAGTAGGAAACATGTTTCGCCCACTGTATTTCATTACGTATATTATCCAAAAAACATAATGAAATATGTTAACTAGGAATTAACGGGATTCTTTAAAGGCCGAAATTGTCAATTTATATTTATTTTGAAAGCAATAGTTTATTATGAATTACTTCGTATCATCAAAACCCCTGCCTGTCTTTATAACAGGTAAACTAAAAATCTTTTATTCCACTTTTAAATGAAGAAGAAATTCAGTAGCGTTTCAATTCCAATAATATCCTACCTATGACTAAAATATATAATATTACACATTTAAATATATTTGTGGCAAGAGATATTTCAGATTCGCAAGTAAAAAAACTGAGACTTTAGAAAAAAAAATGAAATTAAAAGAAATATACTTTTAGGAATAGGATATTTTTTAAAAATTTTAACTCTTGTTTTCACCATGTTTTATGTACACTGTTATTTCTCTAGAGTGGGAGGAGGCGGTGTCTAAATATTCAGTATAAAAGGGGGCGGTATCGAAATATTCAGTATAAAAGGGGACGATATCGAAATATTTATTAGAAAAGTCAAAAGTTTATTAGCCAGTTCAAAAAAGATTGGGAACCTATGCTTTAGAGTAAGACATTAATAAAAAAAAATCAAATCAAACCACAAGATGAAGGGATGAAGCTCGTGATTTCAAGTACTGTGCTTTTGTGTGGTAGCATGAGTATAAAAGTCATTAATATCTCAGCCGCTGAATTTAGAATCAAGTCATAGGCTAGACTCCTAAATTTATCAAAGATAGGTGATGGAACTCACATCTTCAAATACTTCATATACTGTGCATGGTAGTTCAGAGTGGGGGATCACTTTATAAGTCACCCTCGCCACTTGATCGTTTCATATTTGATATCTAAGTTTACGAGAACTAAATCCAAAAGTGTTTTCATTTAAATATAAAATGTATCACTAGTTATCTCAGTTTGGGTGCGACGGTGGTAGCCTAGTGATAAGGGTAAAGACTCTTGGCCTGCATGTCATGAGTTTGAGCCTAGTACACTGAAGACCCGCCTTGCAGGGGGGGGGGGAAGTTGAACATTAAATATGTCGAGGCTCAAACGTCCTCCTGTTGGTGTGGTGGGGAAGTTAGGAGAGGGGTGCCAGATCAGGTGTCATCCTCGTCACTTGACCATGATTCAAAATTACGAGATCCATCGCCAAAAGGTCTTGAAAGCTGAATAGTGCTACGGCAATATTCACTCACGCACTCCTCCGTATTTCTTTCTGGATAAATTACACAAAACTAGAATTTAATATATCTTATTTTTTAAAATCATTCAACGATTATGAAATACATCTAGATGCATCAGTTTGGGGGAAGCTTTTTTACAGTTAAAAACTCTAGAAAGAATTAAAATGATACAAAAATTACATTCGAATGAAAAGGGGGTGACAGGATATGTAAATGAGTGCAGTAGAACTCCACGGGAAAGAGAAAGAGCATCTCAAACTCTTTATAGAAAGAAAGTTAAGCAGTGAGTTTCTCAGTCGGAAATCGCATTTAAGTTGGTTTTTTATGAGAGGATTTATTATGCCCTCTCTAAGAAAGTAAAACGGATACCAGTACTTAGGAAATCTGCAGCTTCAGGACCGTGGTCTATCAAAAGTGTTTTTTGCCGTGAAGAGATTTTGCTAGTTGCATTGGATGAAATCTAATGACTGTCATGTGAATATGGAATCGATAGATTGAGAAAGGCCATACTGAGCGTCATGCTGATTCTCAAGGGCCTCCTATCACTAATGTTTGAGAGACAAACATGTTGGCATGCTGATCTTGCTGGATAGTACAGACACATAATGGACCTTCAACCAGAAAGTGGACTAGTTAGCAGCACAAGTATCCTCAGTAACAATGTGAAGAAGTCACGAGCAGCACGGACTGTCAGCAATGTGACTGCTACTGCGTTTTTCCCCCGACAGTGCAGCTTAGGGACACACAACTACTGTGTTGCAATGCGCCCGAAGATGAAACAAAATACCAGAGTGGCACCATTTCGTTTTTTTAGAGAAGTTCCGGTTTTGGTGATCATCATCATAATGGGCGTATCTTTATCTAAAGACACGGTAGAGAACTCAGGTGACCTGCTTGTATTCAGAATTGCCATATGGGCCCTGAACCTGTTATAATACTATAGGCAGTCACTGAGTACACAATATAAGCACCTCTTGTTCCCATCGTTCGTAATCTGGATAGCTAGCATTATTTTTCAAAAATTTTAAGGCTAGTTGCTTATCTTCGAGGCCCCTTAGAAATCGTCTTTCAACAAGACAAAACAAAACTGCGCGTTGCGCACCTTGTTCCGACTTACTTCAATACAGAGAGTGTTCAGCTATTGCTTTTTTCAATGTGTTCTCCAGATATCTCGAGTATTAAAAACATCTGATTTTGGTTGGCAAGAGATTCGGTAACTACCGCTGTACTGCCACCATGATTAACGAAGTGTGACATAGAACTAGATGCAGCATGGCATGATTTGACCATTGTTACATCTACAATAAAAATCAATAAATCCTAACCGTTTGGTGAAGTATTATATGAACCCAAAAATATTAAATGTAAATAAATAAACCCTAATCGTTTGGTGAAGTAGTATATTAACTGTTCAATAAGATTAAATGTAAATAATGTTTTTAATTTTGCTGTTCTATTAATAAATTTTTTATTGGAATAAATGAGGGCTTTTAGTTTGTTTCTAATTATTTATCAAATGCCGGCCATTGACCATCAGGTCATTAGGCAATGAACTCTCCAATATTTCCTTATAATATAGTCCAAGCTCTTATGCAGAGCACGCGTCAAGATGAGCAGCGTCCATGACTTGTCCAAAAGCAGAGAAAACATAAAAAGGGGAGTAAGTAGGTTAAAATGAAACAAATGAGCACAAAGACAGTGTTCAGTCAACAATCTAAACTCAGAGATTAGTTTGTTTCTTGGTGCCGTAAAGTTAATTTAAAAATTAATTTAAATACGTAAAAAAGTTGGTGTCGGCTCATAAGAATCATAATGGAAAACGAAAATGCTAAGCGAACAGCATTCAGGAAGTCGTTTACAGTCTGCACTAATAATATTGGAAAAGTAATCGAAGATGGGAAATCGTCAACCACTGATTTTACTGCACTACAAAAATTGCTTCAGGATAAATTTAGAAGACTGGAAGCCAAGAAATTGTTTGGGCGGCTATCCTAAACAAAGAAGATTTCGCTACGACGTTTGAAAGGGATTTCGAGAAAGCAGAAACCTATAGAGATAGGTACTGTACATATTCATCTATTTTTAGAAAAAATGATACAAGCGCTGGCATCGTCAGAAGAAAGTGCTTCTCAATTAGATATTTCACAAAAGACGAGAATGCGACTTCCAAAAATTGGACTGGTAAAATTCAATGGTGACACATTAAAGAATGGTTCAAATTTTGGATTTAGTTCAAACTTATTCATGAAGATATTAACTTGCATAACGTGGACAAGTTCCAATATTTGATCCAAAGTATGGTGGTCGGAACACGAGTCCGAAATCTTGTTGATGGATATCCATCTACAACGGAAAATTATGACAAAGTGCTTCGACAGTTTACGGATGAGATTTGGCCATGAAGAACTATTAATTGAAATTTACGTCAGAGAACTGCTGTCGCTCGTTATAAAACAACGTAACAAATTCTAGATCTTAAGGTGGAATAACACAACTTTTATGATTTTTGTTGTCTTATTTAAGTTCACTTTAATCCATCGGCATGACGTCAGACAAGTATGCAGCAATGTTGTTACCCCTAGTAGAATCCTGCATTCCCGAGGACATACTCCGTATTTGGTTGAGAAATCCACCTGTTCCTACTGCAGAAGCATCTTATAGTAAAAAATTAACTCAGTTGTTAAAATTTCTCTGATTAGAAGTGAAAGGCGAACAAAGAGTTTTGTTGGCAAAATCTGGTTATAAATCAAATGATATTTCCAGAAATAAAACGGAACAAATTCACCGAAATGAGGATGTAAATACTCTACCTACAAGTACAGCTCTAGTGAGCACAGGTAAGGAAGAGGGGGCCATTTAAAAATGTATATCTTGCAGTAAATTTAATCATAAAAGTCTTTAGTAAGTATCAATAAATGTCTTTAGTGGGTATAATTAATCTAAGACGTGTTAAGAGAAAAACATTCAGCCCGTTTTTGTCGAAACAAAAATTTACGTTGTGGCTTCTGTAATGATAAAATCACATTTTGTTATGCCCTAAGAAATAATTAAATAAGGTAGACATATTGAAAATGCTGTGAGTAACACTCTTTCAGGGACAAACTCAGGAAAATTCATAAGTGTACTTGCAAACGATTCAACTAAAGGTTAGTGGTGGCAACAGGGAGCTGGTCCTGCGATGTTTATTGGATAGTGGGTCAGAAAATTCATACATAAATCGAAGAGCCATTTCTCAACTAAGCTTGTGGTCCACTGGGAAACAAAACTTGATTCACGGTGTGTTTAAGGGGAGGGAATCAAGCCCCAAACAATATTCGAAATATTCTATAAAAATAAAAAGTCTAAAAGGCAACTTTTCTTGCCGGCTTGAAGTATTACCGGAGGAAAAATTTGTGGCATTTTGCCAAAAAATACAGACAAATGTTTAATTTCTGAACTAGAGAAGATGAATATTTATGTTCCGGATGTAGGTTCTCGCGTATCAGATATTGATCTCTTATTGGGAGCAGATGCACTAGGATTGATGTATACAGGGAAGCTCGTTAAGTTTGAATGCGGGTTAACGGCGGTAGAGACACATCTGGGTTTTGCGTTAATGGGTAAAGATAATAAAATTAATAAAGCAAAGTCCTAATCTGCTATAAATGAGCAACAGAATCCTAGGTCTGTTATGAGTATGTTGTCCAATCAAATATTATCCTTAGACGTTAAGGAATTGTGGAGTTTAGAAACTATTGGAATAGGAGATTCGATAGAGAATTTAAAGGGAAGGGAACTTAATTCCGAATCCATAAAAATGTTTGAAAATGAGTTAGATATTCTTCCAAAAAGAAGGGATCAGTTAAAACTGTCGTTTAAAATAGAAAATGGTTTGGCGAGTAACAAAAACATAACTTGGAAAAGACCGAAAAATGTATCAATGTATAATCGAAACCGGTTGTTTTGATTATTATGTGTCTGTTTTCAAACATTGGAAAAATCTAGGAATAATTGAAAGAGTCTCAGATAATGAAATAAATATATATAATGACCGGTATTATCTACCTTATAGACCCGTACTAATACCTGCTAAGACCACTAAGATACACCCTGTTTTTGATGCTACTAGTAGGGTGGGGGAAGACTTCACATAACGATATGCTTCATAAAAGTCCCAGCTTGCTAGAGTTAATACCTGTTATATTAGATCGATTTCGTTTGTACCCGATCGGCCTATCAGCCGACATTAAGAAAGCCTTCCTGCAGTTAGCTATAGCCCCTGAACATAGAGAATTCTTAAGATTTTTCTACCCTCTTGAGGATAATAGGGTATCGGCACTGTCGGGTTGTGTTTTCGGAGTTTGTTTAAGTTCGTTCTTATATAGGTGGCTTCTTTAAATAATTTGCTTGAACATCCTTCGTTTGAGTGTACTGAAATTATGTGGTATATGTACAGGGTGTATGTTACGCCACTGGGTTTTCCAGATGTCTGCTTGAAGTGGCATGTTTAAGTAAGATAGAAATTCCAAGATATATAATTGTTTAGTGGAAAGTCAGAGTTGCATGTTTTTGTAAATGCGGCCTGTATTTTTGTTAGGTCAGTTAATGTTCAAGTTCATCTGATAACAGTCCATACAAGAGTGGCACCGATTAAAACGATATCGATACCTCTGTTAGAACTGCTGGCCTGTAGTATTGGTGCAAGATTAGCTCTTTCGGTTCGGACAGCACTTGACCTACTACACCTTAAACCATTTTGGACAGATTCTATGGTTGCACTGAGGTGGATCAAGAACCGAGGAGAATGGTCAATATTTGCTTCTAATAGAATCAGAGAGATAAATGAAGTAGACTCCCACGAAAATTGGAGACATGTCCCGGGAATTTAATTTATTACAGAGCATTTAAGTGTAACTCTATTTAAGTTCCATACAGGGCCGGATCTACGTATGGGCTTAATGGGCTGCAGCCCAGGGGCCCCAGGTTCTAGGGACCCCCGATCCCCGTTGATGATAAACAGAAAAAGATGCTTACAATCAAAATAGTAATAAAGTAAAATAAACCAGTAAAAATACATTTAAAAAAATTCCCGAAATACCATACCAAATTTATTTTTATTTTCGAGAGCAAGGGCACAATTTAGGCTCTTTCAGAGGAGATAGATATATTACAGTATATACAGGAGATAGACAGGAAATAGACAGAGGCTCTTTCGTAGGACGGTGCCGATGAGCATCGAGCACTAATACAAACGTAATGGCACTTTTTCTGTAGCCAATTTTTTTGCGCAATAAGTACAATCAGGTTTTGGGCCCCAAACCGGATCTTACAAACGATTGAAAAACCATAGCATACCATAGGCTTTGGTTCCCTAGAACTTTGGGACCCCTCGTAATGCGGGGTTGCAGGGGTGTACGTTACGCCATTGAAGTGAAAGGGAAAGGAACTTAGCCAAAGAAAACGGAGAGACACAACAAGCAAATATTAATGAGAAAAATATGCAAGATCACGATGACCAGTAGCTTTTGAAAAAGATATTGTTCACCCAGTGAATATCAGTAATGCCCAAACCGAAAGTGTTTAGGAATTGTTGGGTTTGAGAAATACGTTGACGAGGGTTTGTGGCCTAAATCGCTAAGTAATTATTTCATTGATTGTATCCTTTCACATGAAATGAGTTATTTTCAAAATAAAAATTCAAACAATATATATTCTGTTTCGGTAAGAGAATACAAAGGACAAAAGAGATCATTTTTGAATAATCATTTCATTAAAAAACTTAAAAATGGCCAAGTGCTGGAAAGATCTTGGCTATGTTATTCAACTAGAGTATTGGTAGTGTTTTTGTTTGACCTGCAAACATTTTTCTAAAACAAATTCTTAATTCACAGCCGACTTCTCTGATAGGGAACACTTAACAAGTTGTTTAGAAAATCAGGAAAATTCTATTGAACCTAAAAATTTAGTGTTAGTTGGGTTAACACGAAAAGAAAATAAGTCTGCTTTACAGGGGGAGGGTATGACTAAGGAAATTCATTTGGGGACGAGACTTTGTGTATTAGCAGTACTCCTTTAGGGCAGTGAACTTAAAAATTTTCAACTCACAGAACCCCTAGAATTTGAAGGTGCTTTCGCGTAGCCCCTGGAACTTGAAAGTGCTTTCGTGGAACAACTTGAACTAGAAAGTGTTTTCCTGAAACCCAATTCCAAACACATAAGTCGCAGAATATGTCTCAAAGTAATATTTAAAGTAGGTCAACATGTTACAGGCTCTTCATGTGAAAGCACTTAAAAAAAGGATTCGTATTTAATATTAAAAAAATTCTAACCTAATTTTGTTAATATAATTTACTTATTAATATTATTAATATATGATTCACACAAGTGCCACCTATCCATGCATTATATTTAGAAACTGAGATATGTGCTTCCTTTTTTTTTCTCACGTTCGAAGTATAGGTCCGTTGAGTTTAAGTGGAATTGCATTACTTATTTTGATTTTAATTTGCTTTTATACTTTGTTTTTGTAGCCACTTACGTTGAGAAATATATTTCACTTAAACACAATGTTCTGAATGGCATAAAAATGTTTATAGAAATGTGAGAAATCCCGTGTATTTAGTATGAGAGAGAATTTGAAACCTAAAAATTTAGAAGCTGTTCTTGCTTAAATTTAAATTTTAACATCAACTCTCTGTTAACATGTTGTTTGTTTTCCTTCATTATAGGCGTTGTTTTCTCCAAACGTAAAAAGGTGCATTTTCCATCAGAAAACTATTTAGTTTGCAAGGCATGTATATATATATATATATATACATATATAATAAATTAAACGTTTTATTATTCTTTTATTATTTTATAATGCTTAAAAAGTATTGCAAAATCAAGTTATTATATATAAATAAAATTTTCAGTTTTAATGAATAGGGGGGATGCGATGAGCTTTAGATACCTGTAACTTATAAACCTCATAGAGAACGTGAATCCATTTTGCCTACATTTTTATTTCTCCTGGATTTCTTTTTATCACTCGTGGAACCCTAGGGTTCCGTGGACCACAATTTGAAGTCCACTGCCTTACGATGTTTAGCATTAAATGTAATTGCGCCGAATGAGCAGTCAATTTGGAGAAAATAGCAATCGAAATTCATACTATACAATTCATTTTATACAATTAAGTTTTAATCAGCTCCATCGATGCAGTGTCATATATGTGATAGCACACCTGCATTTTTTGCGATCGGTCAAGGTTCCAGTAGCTTAGTAGACTTGCTTTTTTTTCCAAATCATTCAATAATTTTTACAATTAAATAATTTTTCTTATCAAATATTTTATGTAATTGTAAAATAATTGCAATAAAAATATAAACAATTTTACATATTATAAAACTATTTTTTATCTAATTATAAAATTATTTGTTATTATTTTACTTTTTAAAATACAAAATACTTAAGTCGATTGCATGACTCGAAACTTGACAGACCGCGCGGAATGCAGGTGCACTACCGCCTATGGCACTGCATCGCTGGAGCTGGAAAAAAACTTAATTTTAAAGAAGCTAAGTACGAATTTTGAAGGCTATTTTCTCGGAACTGTTTGTCTGTTCGGCGCTATTATAGTGACGGTTCAACACCCTAAAGGAGTACTACTATTACACAAAATCCCGTCCCCAAATGAATTTCCTTAGTCGTGCCCTCGTTAGATAAACAGTTACAGGAACAACTAAATTAAGATGCACAGTATAATATTACCACAATGTCCACAAACGTGTTATTACGTAAGTACAGTATTTGGCTATAAGAGGTTTAGCATTTAGAAGTACTGAGGAAGTTTTTGGTTCTCCTCATAATGGTAATTTTATGGGTGCCCTGGAACTGCTAGCAGAATTCGACCCATTCGTTCGTGAACATAATGAAGAGCGAGAACTACGAATAAAATCATTAATATCGTACTTATCGAAAACGATATATTAGCAAATAATGGAGATCATAGGCAAGTAAATCATTAAAACAATTGCAACTCAACTAACGTTTACACAAAGTACTGTTCAATTGTGATGGATTCACCACCAAATTTTTCTCACAATGACCAATTTGCTATTGTACTACAATATTGTTTTCGGGAAAAAGTGTATGAAAGATGTGCCTCATTAATAAAGATTAGTATCACAATGGATTATACTTATTTAATTATCTACAAGAATTTTTAGCAACAAATGGGCTGTTACTGAACAATTGTAGGGGACAGTCATTGGACAACGCTGCCAATATGTCCGGTTGATATAATGGTGTACAAGCTCTTTTAAAAGAAAAAAAATAAATTCGCTAATTATGTGCCGTGTGCTGCACATTCTCTTCGTCTGGTTGGTGCAGAATCAATTAAGGTTGAAACTGAAATAGTGAACTTCTTTGGTTTAGTGCAACAAATACATGTTTTCTTTTCTGCTTCGACCCTTAGGCGGGAACTTCTAAATCGTGAAATTAAACTGAAATTTACCTCAAAAAGTTTAAGTCCCACCAGATGGTCTTGTCCCTACGATGCTGTTGAAGCCTTAAAAGATAATTATAGTAATAACATGAATATTTTAAAAACATTTAGTAAAAATTAAAAAAAATAAAAAATCGATTTTTGAAAAAAACGCAATAATTTTTTAAATAAATTAACAAAAATCGAGAAATGTAATTTTAATTATACTTTAGGAAGAAATTTTTGAAAGACTTAATTCGGTTGACAAAAAATTACAAACTCCTGGTTTGGACATCTGTGAAGGAAATAAGTTAACTATGTCATTAAAAACGTTTATAAGCAATGCACATGAATCAGATCAAAAACTAAAGGAGTATCAAGACGCAAGCAAAAAAAAATTAAGTCCTAGTGTAGACGATATATTTCAAGATTTGCAGATAAATCGACAAAAAAAGCTCTGTGTGGGACAAAAAAATTTAAAAGGGACACGCTTATTGTATCATTAGATAAGCTAGCCCTTGATTTAAATAGAAGTCAAGTATCTCTGCAGAATATAGTAAGATATTAAAATTTTTAATGGATTTGTAAGATTAAAGTAAGGAGAAAGTCGACCTGGAGAGTGTACTCCCTATTCAGATGACGTAGACCAACATTTAGTAAATGAAGACATTCAACTCAAAACTTATCTAAAACAAACTGAGCTGTCCTATACTTGTGTTGATGTCTTAAATTTAATTTTTATAAAGAAATTTGTTGACGTTTTTCCAAATTTGTATACCATTTTAATGATTTTTATAACTCTCCTTATTACTAGTGAAGCGAAGTGTGTTTTCTCTAAAATGTCCTATACAGAAACAAAGAACAACAATGACAAATACTAGACTTACTTATTTATCACTTCTTTCTATTAATACTGATCTCACTAAATATTTAAAATGTGATGAGCAGATGAAAGAATTTGCATCAGAAAAGTTTTTTTTTCTTGTAAATGCTGTTATTGTTTATAACGTATTTAAATTGTTTGACATAAAAAAGAAAACCCTTAAGAGAGAGTTTTGTACATTTAAAATTTTTTCACACGCAATTTTTTTTTTAGGAAAATGGCAAAATTTGTAATTATTTAGGGGCCCCGATGTATCATTAGCCTAGGGCCCCCAAAGGTCACGGTCCGGCCCTGGTTCCATATTATACCTTGTAAGTTTGTATCTCCTGTGCACTTGGAGACACCTGGACATTACTCACCCAGTCCCTCAAGTTGATACATCCCTTGCTCAAGACAGGCTTAACACTAGAAATAGTCATCCAAGGCCATCTCGACACTTTATCTGCCAGGTTTTTCTGCCATAGTGTACTAATTTCGAAATCTGTATATCCTCAAATTAACTATTTATTTATTCTTATTTTCTGTCCAAATATACGGTATAAGTACAGTAAATAAAGGTTTGTTATTTTCTTCCTCGCCTGGTTCTGCAGTTTTCATGGTCAGCAATGTATAATTACACAATGCGATATTTTAGCTTTTATTGTTATTGAAACTATCACGTGTATATACAAATAAGCATTGTAGCGCCATCTAGCGACAAATCTATCTTATTATGAATAAGGGCTTCCAAATAATAATTTCGCGCATTGGTTGTTTATTGCTTATCTTGGAAACGGTTACTGTGAATAATTTTACCAAAAGCGATAATTAGACGATACAAACTATTGTAATCTGAATCTTTTTAATATTTTTTGGTAGTCGCATTGCTTGATAATAAATTTTACACGTTTCGAGTTGAGAGTGAGCCGCAATTTTTGCAAATATACATTGTTATTGTATCTGTTTTTCACTGAAGCTTACAGCTGTTTATCGAACGTGCAAGTTTTCAAAGTTGGCTGATTTGAGCATCAAAATTACGAATTTCAAAGAAAATGTCACGGGTGTACGAAGATGTAAGGTAAGATATGAAATTTTCATCGCTGGATTAAAAAAATTTCGAATCGTAGTGGATTGTTTTTGTCACTAATGTAGCATAGAAATTTTTAGCAACTGTAATGGTGCTCTTAGGCTTACCCTGTGATGAAATCGGAGGGGTTTATTCCATATTTGATGAGGATCACATGTTGTGTCAATTTTTTTTATTTTTTAAATAACACTCAAACTTTTTTGAATGAATTATATTTAAGTACCTTGCTCTGATACATCGAGTATCGTTTCACATTCACAGCATGCATTTTTTTTATGCCTGTTTTCTAATTTTTTTTAAATAATTCATTTTAAGAGATGAATTATCGAGATCTACGGAAAGCATTTCACATGCCTTCTGTATGACTTACAACCATACGCATTTATGACCAGCAAAAAAGTTTCATTCATTAACCATTTTTATGTTAAATGATTTTATGCTTTTTTCACAACAATTTCATAATATAATGTGCACACACACACACAAAAAGAAAACGACGCGAAAAAGTTTTTATAATTGGAATTAAAAAAGAATGAGGAATATACTTTTTCAAAAAGAAAAATGAATTTTAAAAACAAAAGATACATTACATTTTTTTAGAAAGTAGTAATTTGAGACCAAAAAAGGAATTAACTGTAAAAGCAATGAATGATAGTGGGATGTGTGTGACAAAATTATAAATCATTTATCAAAAGTTAAGCTAGATTTTTCAATTTGCTACCAGAATTCAAAATGGGAGAAATCAGCACAATCTTTACTAAGAAGAGAAAAAGCCTTAAGGAAACAAAACTGACCAATAATGCAAATTCGATAAACATTTTATAAAACCTAGTAATTTAAAATGGAGTTGTCATACTTTTTTTAAAAAAAAGATCCTGTTTATTGTTAATAATTTCTGAGATGACCATTAAGTTGTAAAAAAAATATATAGAAACACTGTAATAAGAATAAAAATGGTTACAATAAAAAATAAAATTGCTTGAAATTAATTGGGTTGATCAAGTAATAATTATAACAGCAATGGTACCAAACAAAGGTAACATAGCAGAATCTAATTAATTCCAAATTTTTTTGTTATATTTGTAGTTTTTGTAATTCATTTGAATGAAATAAATGTAAAATATAAACCTAACTTAGATCTGGTTGTTTGAAATTGAATTTCATTGGCCAGACCTTGTATTATGTTTGGATTTAGACAAGCATAATGGTCAGCAATTGTGTTATTTTGATTTGCAATTATAAATTTTTTTCAACAATAGGTTTATTGTAACTTGAGAAGGGAGATTTTATATTTCTTGATTAAATTTTTGAAATTTTGTAATAACGTAGTAATAAGTAATTGTCTTTCAAATAAAGGGTACATCTATATTAATGCTGCCATAGTCAAATTTGCCATGAACAAATCATGCCATGAAATCATACAACAAAAGAGAATAACAAAATGTTGCTCATGTTTTGTTTGAAAAGTCAGGTTTGGGGAAAGATGTGATTCATGTGGTGCAAATTTGGCTGCGTTCATTAATATGCAAGTACCAAATAAAGTTTTTGGTAAAAGATAACTTTTTTGAGTAAAGGACATTATTTCAGCTGGAGTGAAGAAAACTAATTGCAAGAAATAAAAGACCTTGCTAGTGTCTCGATATCTAACTGTTTGGGTCCCAAGCAGCACGATCGCGCTGTTGAGATTTTATTTGGAGAAAACTCAGTACACATTTTGTGTATTATGGACAATTGACGGTGTGTTACGGATTGTTGAAGTTGCACACTCTAATTTTCTGAAGCAAGTACATTACACAGCTCTTTTTAATGTAAATAGTACATTTTACAATAGGTAAAACAATGCTAAAGCTCCGATTGGTATTCATCAGTGTAAAATGAACAAAGCGCTATCGTGCTGCTTGGTATTTCTTGACATAAAATAAAACAAATGCTGTCACTCTGCTTGGACCTTTTCGTATTCATTCTGAGAAAGTGTGATTGCACTGTTTGGGATTCATCGACAGTGTATTTTCAAAAACCCTTGGGATTCAAACGGTTAACCATCCAAAGAGTAGTGTCAATTCAAACATGTCTTGTTTAGCAAACTACTCATCCTACTTATTTTTTTAGATGATGGTTGATCCAAAAAGTTGACAGCCTGATACCTCATTTCATTTTTTGTTTGTATTGATTTGTTGATTACTTTTATTGGTTGAACCATTAGCATAAATCATTAAATATGATTGTATAGGATTCCTTTAAATTTACACACAGAATAAGACAAAAGATTTAGATAAAGTGAAAAATAACATAGTTAATTTGTGGATTTATTATTTCTTTGTTTTTAAATGTCTCGTAAGGTGATTAAAGTAAATAATCATTTTTGTGGTACTTTTTTTTAAAAATCTTAATATGCATACACTATTTTTGTCCAAGATGGTCGCATGTATAAAATATTTTTCTCATTTTCCTCTAATAAGGTTTGGTATTTAAGTGCCTTATTTTTCAATATGCAAGTAATTATATTTTCAGTATTTGCTCTAATTTCAAAAAGAACAAGGTGTAAATCCATAGTTCAACCTACTACATAGTTACTGTTGCAAGGAAAAACTGGATTATATATTTTAAAGATTGACATAACATTTTATGAATGATCTAATTCAACAAAATAAAAGAGAATATAGTTGTAAATTAATCATGATCATTACTAAAATACAAGGAAAAAAAGGTGTATTTTATTTTAAAAATTAAGGAATACGAATGTTGATGTAAGCTAATTACAATGGAATAAATTCATACAATAAAATTTTAATAAATTGCTGCACTGCAAGCACTGACTTCATTTAGGAAGGATATTCTGTTCTAATGCACATTAGGGTGGATTGCGGTAATATGGAGGAAAAGGAAATTGCTATTAAATTGGAACCGATCTATGTGGGAAAAGATGGGTATATATTAGGAGAAAAATAATTAAAAATATTGCCACAAAGGGGTTGGAATTTTAAAAAATAAAAAATAACAAGAGTTTTGGTTAGGATTTTAAATTCAAATAAAATTATTTTTCTACAGTATAAATGACCAAAAATGATGATTATTGATAACAGAGTAGTGAATAGTACAATGTACACTGTGCAACATTTCATAACACCAGTTCCCTCTTTATTGAATCAGTCTAATCCTAGCTTTTCTCCATCTTTTTCCTCATTGTGCATTGTAGTTTTAAAAGTAGATTTTTTAAAAACTTAATACTAAGACTGTGAAATGTACCCTTTTTTTTTCTTGTAGCTATTAAATAGATGTCCTCTCATTGGAATAAATGCTAATGATCAGTAAAATATCTGTTTTTCTTTAACAAAAATTACCTTGAATTTGTACCATAAAAAAGCTCAAATACCCAAACTCTATTCTCCTTTTTGCAGTACCAAACATAAAAATTAATTTTTTTTATAAATTTTATTTTTTCTGTTTTTTATATACTGGAGAACATTTTTTCCACATAGGTAGGTTTTGAAATTCTGAATAATTTTTTATCCACCCTAATGCACATGTCTGATTCTGTCCATCTGCTGCCTACAGAAGCTGTAGACAGCAGATGGCTGACAAGTGAGAATGTGTGTGTGATGTTGAATGTTTGCTTTTCACAGAATGATGAAAAAATGTTGACAGTGCTGCTTCATTAAATTTTTTTTTATAGTTTAATGATTCCTAACAACAAGATTTCTGCCTAAAAGAGATACAGGTGATTATCAAAATAATGGAAACACCTGCGAATAAAAGTGGCATTTTTGAATGTGGGCTTCATAAGCTTTAAAATATAGCAAGAGCTGTCAGTTTTTTTTATTAAAAAAATGTATATATTCAGGTAGTATGTGGTATATATATATATATATATAGCTGTATTTAAAGTTCTGTAAGTCTTAGATTTTTTAAAGGTTAAAATGTTAAACCTCTGGAATTTTCAAAGGTCAAATTGTTGGAGCCCATCTAGCTGAAGCAAGTGTGACCAAAACATCCCAATTTTTAGGCATCCCAATCTTGAGGTATGGTGTTTAATGTCATGACTGCATGCACACAGCAATGACAAGCTTAGCAAAGAAAAGAAGGGGAAAAAAAACGGAAAAAGCTCAGTGGAAGAGATTGATGGGTATTGAAGGAGATTGCAATGTCTGCTGAACAAACAACTGCAGTGAAAGTGACCGCAGAGCTCAATCAGCATCTGGATTCCCTAGTGTCAATGATTACAGTTAGAAGGAACTTTCATGAACAGAACATGTATGGCAGAGCAGCAATTCCCAATCCACATGTCACAGATATTAATGCTAAATGTCGTCTATGGTGGTATCACACTTGCTAAACCTGGTCGATCGATAAATAGAAGAAAGTGTTGTTGTTGTTACTTATGCCACCTGATCGACAGTAACATCGGATCAAGGTCCACGAAATTCATTGCAGCTAAGGGCTAGATTTTTAAGCTTGTCGTTAACCTTGGCTTTGAGCACCATGCAGGTGATAGTATGATTTTGCTCAATTCCGTCCCAATTTTGAGGGAGAACTCCCTGGGGGGTGATCAGGGGGCTCCCACCTCTCTTCCCCTTCCACCAACCTCACAAGAGGACTTGCAGTTAGGTGGCTATTTACAATACCCCCATGCCGTGAAGGCACTATACATTTTCAAACATCCATGCCTTCTCCGGGATTCGAACCGTGGCTGCGGTAGCCAAGTGGTCTAGGCATCGGATCAATGGCTAGCGTGTCATGAGTTCAATCCCAGTATCACTGAAGACCCGCCGTGTAGGGGAGCGATGCACATTAAATCTGTCGAGAGTTCGAGTTCAAATGTCCTCCTGTTAATGTGGTAGTTAGGAGAGGGGGGTGCCAGCTCAGGTGTCATCCGCGTCACTTGACCATGGTTCAAAATTACGTGGACCGTCCCCAAAAGCCCTTGTGTAGCTGAACAGTGGGACGTTAATATTCACTCACCGAACCCAAGCCTTACGGCACCGCAGTCAGCATCGCTATACCAGATGGGCAACCAATGGAAGAAAGTAAAATGGTCTGACAGATTATCGTTCACACGTCTCCCTACAATAGAAACCAGTGCAGGTTTCGAGAGCACCTGCACAAGCATATGATCGGGATTGTCTCCTTCCAACTATTAAGCATGGAAGTGGATCTGTCATGATATGAGCAGCCGTGTCATGGTTTTCTGTTGGACCAATCATAGCCTTGATTGGAAGGATAGCTTGGGAGAAGTATAGAGAAATTTTAGCCGACCATGTCCATCCTATGATATAAACTTAATTTCTTGCAGGAGATAGAATTTTCTAGGATGATAATGCATCTATCCATGTAGTGGGACTTGATGAACACTAAAATGACACTAATTTGATGAACACTAGGAGGAAGTTAAACATCTATCTTAGCCTGCACATTCACCCAACCTCAATATAATTGAACCGTTATGGTTTTTTTTATAAAGCATTCAATACAGAATCAATATCCTCTACCAGCATTTCTCCCAGAGCTTTCACAATATCTCCATCTAAAATGATGCAATATTCCTCTAAACACTGTACTGCACTTGTATGAATCGATTCCTAGGCAAATCCAAGTTGTATTATGTGCCAAAGGCAGTCCTACACCATACTAGTAAAGGATTCTTTATAAATCTAAGGTGTTTCCATTATTTTGATAACCACCTGTATGTAGTTTACAACAAGCCATTATCTCAAAAGATGTTGTAGTGCTGCTTATATTGCTGATGTAATCATTCAAAGAAGTGTGTGAAATGTATGATTGTTGCATCTAAATATGATTTTTTTAAATGAATTAAGGTCGAATATATTTGAGATTTTTATTTTATACATAGATTAAAACTAATAAATGTTTCACACAAATTATATTTATAAAGTTGTGCATTATAGCTTTTAAGAATTAGAACTGTATTGTCATTAATTTCTTATGAAAACCTTGGGTTGAATCCAAATATATAAAATGACATTGAAACTATAAAAAGAATTTTATCATGTAAAAAAAAATGTATATTTAGAAATCTTAGTTAAAATATTTTTAAATTGAATTTAATATTAAATCTAAAACCACATATTTTTTGGCATAGTCTATGTGTATAAATCATTAGCAAAAAGCTTGCACGTCATATGGAGGCTTATTACGTTAGGCATTATGTTCATTCATATCTAAATTTAATGAAGATTTTTTATCAATATTTTATGAGTCATATATGCACAATATTTTATTATATATATATATATGAGATTTTTTGTGGGTATCTTTATAACATTTAATCATTAACTGGTCCATTCTATAAAAATGTGTGCATGACTTGTTCTCAGTAGTAGATCTAATTTTTCTGTCTATAGTTTTTCTTTATTAATTTTGTAATATGTATGAATATTGTTATTAATTACATAAATGAAATTTACAGAAATGGCCCAGATGATGAGTATCAAGCAGATCCACCTAACAAGGAATACAATGGACCTCCTGGAATGGAACCAGATGGAGTTATTGAAGTAAATAATTTTATTTTTTTAAAAATATCAATCAGATTTTATATTGTGTAATTATTGGTTTTTGTTTTTCATTGTTATTATTGGTTTTGTTTGTATAGCAGTCCATACTGACCATAATTGACCATTTTTCTGAAGAAGCTTTTTCTTCTAATTTCTTTTCTTTTAAAGTTGGTTGCTTTGTGGGGAAAAAAACTCTTTGAGCATTTTCCCCCTGATTTCTTATTAAGAAAATCATTTAATTTCTTGTTGCATTATATTATGCAGTAATGATTTAATAATTTAAAATTATATTCTGCTTAAATTTTAAATCAAAATTATTTTTTATTTTGTAACATAAGTATAAGCTTCAGTTCAAGTTTTTTTAGACATACAAATATTATAATTGATATAGGTTGAGGTATTTCATATTATAAGTTATTTAAAAGTTTTCTTTTGTGATTAAAATCTATTTCTGTTGAAAAATTTTTAAAAAAATAACTTTTGGTGTGAGAGAGAGAAAATGAAAGTCAATAAGATGTACCATTTCTTTTAAATAAACAGAATTTAGGTATATGTAGAAATCTTTTTTTTATATAATGCTCATTTTTTCTTTGTTTTTGAATATATTATCTTTGTGTCAGATGTATAATGTGCACCAGTAAATTTCAATTTTATGTTTTCTATTAAAAGTGTTTTACACATGCCAGAGAATGTGCAGTACTTAAAAAAAAATGGGCACCCTTGCAAATTATCCCATTGACCATCTTTGTAAAACAAAAATGTGTTTTTACTTTTTAATACCTTGTACGATTGTTGACTGATAAAATGATTACCTTTTGTTTGGCAGGCATCAGTCATTTTACCTATATTCATGTTTGACAAACTAATATGTATTATTTAAAAATTTGTAGTGATTTAAGTGTTTTCAAAATAAATTTGAAATTATGTAAAATGAAACCCAAATAATTATTAATTTCTGTACATATATATTAGGTGTACTGGGAAGTTCTGTCTGTTCCATTTTCAGCAAGTATGCACATATTCATTTGATACATATTTGACTTTCTCTTTATCACTGAATGTGCACATACTGACCTAGCAAATGAATGAAGATGATTCATTTTAGTATTAAGTGAAATTTGATTATGTACCAATGGCTACTGATAAAGTTGAGAGATGCCCTCTATATTTTGTACGAATTCCAACAAGGAAGAAATGAGAGAATTGTGTCCAAATTTTGAAAAGTGTTTGGTGAAGATACATTTTTGGGGTAAAATTTGCAGAAGATGGTTATAAAAATTTCAAGTAGGTGAATTTAAACCATTCTGAGATCAGCTGCAATCTCCTAGAGTAAAGTCCTTTTTGACAATGTCAGAAATTGTGAAAAGGCTTAATTCTACTCAACAAACCATTTCGGAAACTAGGATTAGTGTGGATATATTTGAGATGGATGCCACATAAAGTTAAGTAAAAGGAATTTGAAAGATTGTTTTATCATTTGCACATCTCTGCTTGCACGGAATTACATTGAACCTTTTTTTATCCGGATGTTAACTGTAGATTAAAAATGAATTATACTTATGAAAACATCATAAGGAAAAGGGCATATTGTGACTTGTCCTGCCACCTCTAAATTAAAGTTGATCCTTAATATAAGAATGTTGTATATATGGTGGGACATTCAAGGACCAGTACACTTTTGGTGTTTGAAACTGTCAGAGAGAGGGGGTACTGTCAGCAGTTGGATAATTTAAAAATAGCACTCCAAGTAAATAAGACAGGGGTGTTTAATAGGAAGGACATACTGAGTCATGATAATGCCAAGCCACATTCTGCTATAGGGATTCATCAGAAACTTCCAGAGCTTGGCTGGAAAATTCTGTCACATTCACCATACTCTCCGGACCTAGTACTCTTCAAATATCACTTGTTTCTGTTGTTGCAATATTTTTTTATGGGACAGAAAATTCAAAAACGAAGATATTGGACAGTTACTAGTTAAATTTTTTGCTTATAGGGATAAGGCATTTTTAAAAATAGTATATACTAATTACCATCAGGCTGATAAGTCATAAATAATTATGGAAATTATATTGTTCAATAAGGTTTATAGAAAGTATGAAAAATTTATTTTAATTAATTCTGAAAATGGACAGAGAAATTTCTAGTGAACCTAATACTATACCATGAATATTGTTATAAATTAAATTTAGAAAATTTATTTATGATAATTTTGTTTATTTCAGAGCAATTGGGATCATGTTGTTGATAATTTCGATGATATGAATTTAAGAGAAGAACTGTTACGGGGTATTTATGCATATGGTTTTGAAAAGCCTTCTGCTATTCAACAACGAGCAATTATTCCTTGCATTAAAGGTTAATTATCATTTTTTTAAATTTTATGCTTGCACCAAAATAAGTCTGGCACATTCTGATTTGAGATATATTTCCTTCTTTAGGTTTGGATTCAATAGCCCAAGCTCAGTCAGGTACTGGAAAAACTGCAACTTTTTCAATTGCAATTTTACAAAAGATTGACACAAGTCTTCGAGAATGCCAGGCCCTCATATTAGCCCCTACAAGAGAATTAGCTCAACAGGTGAGAGAATAATGGAATTTTTCTGATAAAGCTGATGTTTTATTTAGGGATTAATTTTCTTTTGCTAACATGTATTTGATTTTTATTCTATGCCATCAAATATGTTATAGGTATGCTTGTTGCTTTAATATGTTTTTCTATTTATCTTTCAATATTCAAAAAGGACATCTTTAATCTGTAATTTGACATATGTCAAAAGTTTGGAATTAGTATTATGAAGACTAATGTATAAATCTTTACAAAGTCTTTTTTCCCCCCTCTCATTCTAATGTTTTTAATGGCATGAAAGTCATTTGGTACTGATAAAAGTACTATATTATTATAATAATAATTTTATACATTTATTGAATTTTAATCTAAGAGATTGTTAAAGCTGAAGTAAAATTTAAAAGGCAAATATAGTTCAATTCAAAAATCAAATTCTAAGTGTGTATATCAAATATATGAATATTTTAGATATAATTTTTGTGTGCTTTTTTTCCCATGAAATTCTCATAACTATAATAATTTGAGTGATGAGTATTTTTTTCAACATTGCTGTTGCAAAATTGAAATTTCTATAATACAACTTTCCTTAATTGTATTTTTTTTTCTTAATCTTTTGTATATAGATTTGTTTCCCATTTTTATAAATTCATAAATATCTGGTGCTAAATATTTATATATTTATTATTACTATTTTCCTAACTGATTGTGTATAATTCATTTACAAACTTATTTGTTTTAACATAGATTCAAAAGGTTGTAATTGCCCTTGGTGACTATATGAATGCTCAATGTCATGCATGCATTGGAGGGACTAATGTTCGGGAAGACATTAGAAAATTAGAAATGGGTGTTCATGTTGTTGTTGGAACACCTGGAAGAGTATATGATATGATTAGTCGAAAAGCCTTGCGTAAGTTCAACAGCTTTTCCCTCCCTTTTTTTAAAAATAATTTCAGTAAGACGTTCTTGATATCCATTAAATAAATTGAACCCCTCAAAATTTTAGATTTATATGTGAAGAAAAAAACATATAATTTCAGGTGTGGATCATATCAGAATTTTTGTGTTAGATGAAGCAGATGAAATGTTGTCTAGAGGATTCAAAGATCAGATTTATGATGTATTTACAAAAATGCCATCTAGTATTCAGGTATGTTGGGTTTTTTTAAAAATGATATTGAAAATTTCTTTAAAAAAGCACTGATTAAAATAAAGTTATCAGCATGTTTTGTGTTTTAAAAAAATTATTTTGTTAATATAAGTAACTCATCATGAAATGCTTAAAAACTATTATATATATGTATGTATATGCAGCATTTACTCAAATCTATGCTGCACTTTTTTTCCAATGTTAAAGCTACTGAAAATCGTGTGCGACTTAGAATTGAAGGAGGAAAAAATTCATCGGATGGGAGAATTAGAGCAATTACAGTTTCATGTATGATGCATTTAAAAGTTTATAATATTGATAAAATAACTATTCACTTATTATTTCACATTTTAATATTATTTTAATTTCGTAAAATTGGATATCGGAAAAACAGTTTTACACTACTTTTCATTTTTCACAAAAACTTGTTAATTTGGGGTGCAACTTAAAATCTATAGTGGCTTAGATTTGAGTAAATACGGTAAATTTTTTTTGTTAAATTAGTATTTTTCATGAGTTTTTACTTGCTTCAATAAAATTGAACCTAGTTTAGCAATTTTTTTTTCAGTGAATAAATTCTGTATTATTATTAAATTACAAATGGATTTTAGTGTAGTATGTTTATTAATTCATGCCTGTAAAAATATTTTGAAGGCCTTTATTTTAGTAAGAATTTATTGATTGTGGTCTATTTATTTCACAATCATATACTTATTTTCTTGAAATTAAAAGGTAATTTTAATTTGCCTAAAAAGAGAAATACACCTACAAAAAGTATCCAAAGCAGTAGTATTAAAACCAAAGAATAGTACACATCATGGGTTGTTTAAGATTATCGTAGCTCCTATTAATTCTCAACTTTATAATTTCTTTTAGGTGATATTACTTTCTGCTACTATGCCTGCAGATGTTTTGGAAGTAACTAAGAAATTCATGCGCGAGCCTGTTCGTATTTTGGTTAAAAAAGAAGAGTTGACATTGGAGGGTATTAAACAATTCTACATATCAGTTGAAAGAGAAGTACGTACTTATTCTCTTAAAATAAAGTGTAACTTTTTATGATTTTTATATAATAAAATACAATAAATCTATATATTTGAAATACATCTGTTCATCTTCAGATTTATGCAATGCATTTCTTAGAAATTAGTTTCAATGAATCAGATTTTAGATGTGCTTAAGAGAACTTGACATTAAGTTCATTTATTTTCTTCTTAGGATTGGAAGCTTGATACTCTTTGTGATTTGTATGAAACTCTTACTATCACTCAGGCTGTTATATTTTGCAATACCAGACGAAAAGTAGATTGGCTTATGGAAAAAATGCATAGTAGAGATTTCACTGTTTCTGCCTTAGTAAGTTGTTTTGAATTTTTAAGATTGGATTTTTTTACTTATTGTTAATCCATGTCTTTACTTGTAAATTACATGCAAGTTAAACATATTGACAATATATTTTGGTTAATGAATTTTTTTGTATTCCAGCATGGAGATATGGACCAAAAGGAAAGAGATATCATTATGCGAGAATTCCGTTCGGGTTCTAGTCGGGTTCTCATAACTACAGATTTGTTGGCAAGAGGAATTGATGTGCAACAAGTGTCATTAGTTATAAACTATGATTTACCAACAAACAGGGAAAATTATATTCATAGGTAGGTTTTATTCTTGTCTATATAATATATAAATTAATATATTTGATATAACATGAATCTGAAATATAATAAAATTTTTCAAGGAGCTTTTTATTTTTAGAGAAAATAATTCAATCACATTTGCTGTAAATGTATATATAATTGAATAAATAAAATTTAATTTGAAGCAATTTTGTTCTTTGTATGCTTAAATTTTTGAAATTGCAGAGACAGGTTTGAAATGGAAAATTTATATAAAAAGCATCTCTTCTTACAAAATGATGCATTATTGTTTCTTTTTTTATTTGGTTTTCTGTAAAAATGCTACTATATCAATACAGACTATATTCTTGATTATCAAAGCATAAGTTTGGATTTTCATATCTCCTAAGTTTTGTTTATTGAATTTTATATTAATTTTTGACTGCAGCATTTTTTAATGCACTGTTCTCCTAGGTAACTTTTATATGCTGGAATGAAAATTAATCCATGTAGAAATATGCTTTTGTGCATATGTAAATGTATTAAAAAGGAAGTGTATATTGAATAAATTAAATTGAATATATATAAATTTGAAAACGAAATATATAAAATGAAGTGAAATGAAAGTACTAAGCGTTATAAAGTTTAAAAATTGAAGCAAAGGAAGAATTAGAATATAGATATAAAAATATTTAAAAACTTTTGATATTAGCAATTTCTATCCCAAACATTCAATTTCGGAAAGTAAGACATAAAGAAATATACCAAAATAGATGTATTTGTTTACTTTTTGTTAAAGTCAGAAATTTTTTAAATACGTACAAAGTAGAATTTGACAAAATTTCAAGAGTGTGTGATAAAACAAGCATGAAATGTTATTTAATAGTTAATATATTTTTCAAAAACTACTTTAGTTCTTACTGGAAATAACTTTTGCTACCATTTGGTTCTGCATCTCATGATTTACTATGAAATTATTATTGTTTAATAACTAATATAAATTATAATTTTAATTACAGGATTGGAAGAGGTGGTCGATTTGGTCGTAAGGGTGTGGCTATCAATTTTGTGACTGAAGATGACAAGCGTGTTTTGCGAGATATTGAACAATTCTACAATACCCAAATTGAAGAGATGCCAATGAATGTTGCAGACTTAATTTAAATCAACTATTTTACTGACTTGCAAATATCATAAGCTCTTAAAGATGTTTGCAGGCTGAGAATTTGCATTACTTACTCGCTTTGTTGAGTAGGAATGATGTTTGTTCTATATCGTGATTGATAAATTACTGTAAAAAAAAACTTTTTGACTGCAGCATTTTTTATACACTTCGAGGTAACTTTTATATAAAAGTATAAAATTCTTCCATACATAGGCATTTTATTATGAGACATCTTGTAAGCCTTATATGCTTGGGAAAGGGATGATCTAATACTTAGACTTACAAATTTTTTTGTATTTTATTGATCATTCATTTCCTATGTATGACAAATAGTAGTTTAACAGTAATTAAAAATATATTTTTTCATATTGTTAGTAATATTGAAATGTTAGATTAAAACCAAATAATTTAGTTCATTGATTTAAAAATGGCATGCAACTGTTTTAAAATGTTTTTGTTAATATTTTTGTTTTTTATGTGAGTGTATTTTTCTGTTTAATGTAAATATTTCATCATCTGCCCTTTATTTTTGAGTACAATCTGTTTTTTCAACAGATTGACATGTTTTACTGATTGTTATTAATTTGTGATTTGTTTCACAAATTACACTCAGTCTTATGGATAGAAAACATATTCATAATCAGTAATACCTGATTGTGAAATCATTTAGTGTTATTTTGTGAAATTGTTTGATTCAAGGTGTATAGTTAAATTTTTCACTCATCTATATATATATGTTCAATCATTCAGCTTTTTTTCTTTTTTGTGTGTGTGTGTTTTGCTTTTTTAGGATGGGTTTTATGTTATTTTTAAAAATAAATTTCTCGTATTGTTTACATTTAATAGCAACTTAGCTAGATTTATCTAAATATCAGGTTCTAAGTATGCAAACAGTATAATCAAACATTAAAAACACAACTAGCTATATTTTTATGATAATTGTGTGAACTATGATTTTTCCACCACCTCACCGATATGTTGAAAAAGTTTTCCATTTTTATTTCTTGACATATATGTGCCATAGATAATCATGTAATATAAGACGAAGTAGATTTTTTTTAAAAAAATTACCTTTTATTTGTGTACTTGCATAGCAAATTTATTTTCATGTATATGAAATCAATTGCATTAGGTAAAAAAAATTATCATTTCAAGTGAATCTTTCATTTTTACAATTTTTTTTTTTTTTTAGTATCTTATATTTTTAAAGCTACCATGAAAATTTAAGCTCTATTAAACCTGTGCAAGCTTACCTAAAATGTATAACATTTTATTAAATGGAAAATATCGTATTCTAATTTGATATTGAAGATTGTTGATTCTCTAATTTCAATTTTAAACAAGTTGTACTTTGTTCAAAACTAGGTAAATGATATTTTTATAATTGATGCCCTGTTATGCTGTTATGGCACATACAAAAGAATAAACTATGATGTACATTCAACTGTCAGCAAATTTTTGTACAGAGCTTCTGTATTTTTTTTAATGTGGCATTTAAATTAATAGTTCCTTTATGCTGCTATTTATTTTGCTGTCACAAGTGTTTGTAACTTGGTTGAAATGAAATTATTGTGTGTTGGATCTTTTTTTAATAGCAAGTATGTAGTCATTTTCTTTATATAATTTTTGTTTTGTTTTATTTTTTTTAATGTAATACTAGGAAATAAAAAAATGTTTATCATGTTTCAGTTATCTATTAATTTGAAAGTTGTGCCACTCTTGATGCTAAAATTTTCTTATTCTGATTATTTTCTTTGAATTATTAAGTTCCTGATGCATTATGCGTTAATACCATATTTACTCTAATTTAAGCTGCGCTCCAAATTCTCAGCATGGTTTTGTGGAAAAAATAGTGTAAAGTGTTTTAATTATATCTGATATTTACGAAAATAAAATTTTTTTAATATAATTTAATAGGTGAATGTATAATTTATTGTGTAAATATAAAAACTTAAATTGATACCCGAACCTTTAATTGCTCTAACCATCAGTATCATGTTCAATTTCCCCATCTAATGAATTTTTCTCCCTCCTATTTTAAGCCACATCCTATTTTCAGTACTATTCATTCTAAGCACTGCAGCCGGTTATCGGCCAAAGCTATTCAGTGCTATTAACTTTAGGAAAGAAAGTGCAGTTTAGACTTGAATAAATATGGTATATTTATTTTTATACTTTATTTTAATATTAAAATGGTATGTAAAAACTGATTAGTTAAAATGTTTTAAAGTTAAGTTATTAGAAAAATTATTATTGCTCTAGCAATATTCAGTATCTCAGTGCATATATATTTTAAAATGTTTTTTTAAATTATCTACACCAGGGATGCACAACCTATGACCCGCGGGCCAATTTTGGCCCGTGAAGCCTTTAAAGTTGGCCCGCGAATGTCTATTATAAAAGAAAAAATGTCTATTATAAAAGAAAAAATCGCATACGAAAATAGTATTACAGCAAATAATTGTTTTACAGTTGCTCATTAAGTATTTTTTGTTTCAATTTATTACGCGACTTTTCAATATCTTTCCTTCATGGCTATCTGCGAGTACGAGTTTTCGTATAGGAGAAGCTCGCGGACGTGATCACCGGAAGCCATTATTTCTTCCATCGCATGGTCTGGATGCAGAAAATGTCAAAGAACAAATGTGTATTCACGCACGCGTGCCGGAACAGTCTCTATTCGAAATTATGCCGAGCCAATCAAAAGTACCTATCAAACTCACGTTTTTCTTCATGGTGAGCGCTATCAATAATAATTTTAACTTCTATTTAGCTGCAGCGATCATTCTTTTAAACAACCCCGTGGTTTTGCTAGTAGATCGGGAATGTTGAAATCACTGTCACACAGAACGGATCTGATATTCTTTTTTGTTTTCGCATTTTTAGTCTAGTATCATTTATTTATAAAGCCATATAAAATATTTTAAATAATGAGAGAAAAAAGGAGATTTTCCAAATCGGAAATTTCAAGAGGCATGGACAGATAAATACTGTTTTATCTATTACAATGATACTGTCACATGCTTAATATGTGGTTGCAAGATTCCTGTGGCAAAAGAGTATAATTAAAGCGGCATTATGAAACAAAGCATAAACATTTTGTATTTATGAAAGGATATGAATGTTTGCAAAAGATCGAACAACTCAAAAAACTTTTAGTAGTCAAGCAATTTTTTTTCAAAAAAGTACTGTTAACTTTTAAATTTATATGGGCAAGTGAGCTTAAGTGTCACTGAAATTATCGCTAAAGAAGGTCGGCCATTCACAGATCGTGATTTTGATAAAAAGTGTTTGTTAATTGCATATGAAAAACTTTGTCCTGAAGCAAAAAGGAAATTCAAAAATATCAGTTTAAATAGACTGACTATTCAAATAAGAATTCAACAGTTGAATGAGGACATTGAAAATCAAGTAAAATCAGCCACTTCACACTTTGTATATTTTTCTTTAGCTGTTGATGAATCTACAGATCGAACATCAGTTAGCCAATTGCTTTTGTTTGTTCGTGGAATTGATAAAAAATTTTGTGCTACGGAGAAACTACTTGTAATGTTTCCCATGAAAGGGCAAACAACTGGAAGTGAACTTCTTTCCAGTTTGATACATTTGTGCGATACAGCTTAATTAAACATGAACCATTGTGAAAGCATTACCAAAGATGGAGCAAAATCAATGATTGACACAAAAATAGAAATGGTTTCGCTGCTAATTGTGGTGTAGAACTGTTGCAGGTTTATTGCACAATTCATCATGAGAATTTATGTGGTAAAGAATTAGGATTTGCAACCTTAATGCAGTGTGTATCTGAAGCAGTTAACTTTATTCGTAGTAATGCCCTCAAACATAGTCAATTTACCGAATTTTAAAAAGATTTTGATGATATACCTTCTGATATTCTTTATTGCACAGAAGTTAAATGGCTCAACCGAGGAGTTGCCCTTAAGCGTTTGATGGAACTATTTGGTGAAATCGTTACATTTCTGTGGTAAAAATACTAGGTTAAAAGAAGTAAGTTTCCAGTATGATTTGGCCTTTTCTTGCAGACATAGCAGGCCATTTGAATGACTTGAACACAAAGCTACTAGGAAAGAATCAATTCATTTTTAAATTGATAAATAACGTAAAGGCATTTAAACAAAAATTATGTTTATTTCAAAACCAGCTGAAAACTAAAAATTTTGCACACTTTCCCTACGGCCAAAAAATGCATGAAACATTTCCACACATGAAGATGCAGTATGAGGAACAAATTCAAATCTTAGGCAACTCATTTGCTGATCAATTTTTAGATTTAAAAAGTGCCAAACGAAAATTGATATTTTTTCTTCTCCATTTTCTGTTGATTTAAATCTAGTGGATGAGAGTTTGCAGTTAACCTTAATTGATTTACAGAATTCTGATGTTATCAAAAATCAATTCAAAGAAAAATCGATATTAAAATTTTATAAAAACTTATCCGAGGATTTTTTGTACTTAAAGCAAAATGCAGCTGCATGCCCCACTTTCTTTGGCAGCACTTACATTTGTGAGCACTCTTTCTCACTAACGAATTTAAACAAATCAAAAATAAGAAATAGAATAGCAGATGAGAACCTTTCTTCTGTTCTACGTATTCCCACGACAATCTTAAGTATGACGTAAAATCAATAACCAAATATTCAGTTCCAGCCATCTCATTAAATCTTACAAATTTTAAGTACTAATTTTTTTCAAAATTTAAATTGTGTTATCTATATAATTAGCAAAACTTTTCCTTTGTTATATTGTCACGTAGAAAGGAACCAGGCGATGTTACCCAATACAAGATTTATTTTGTCGTAGTGTTTTACACGGGCAGCACCACAACTGAAGACCTATCCAGCTGCAGTACTTTTATAAACCTGGTGGAGAGTTCTAGAATAACTACCAGGGGAAAGAAAAATAAATTCAATTTATATAATTTTCAAATGTCTGTTATAATAAATAACGAAAGTCATGATTAAATTTAACAAACAAGTATCTGGGAGGCTCGAACCCGAGCCACCTGCATGGTAGAGCAGTACTCTAACCGTTCGGCCACTCAGAGCGTATCAGTTTGTGATAATATAATTTCAAGTTTGCCTCCTTTTTAGCAGGAATTTTTTTTTTGAGCCAAAGTATTTTAATCTTTTCGAAAGTGTTTGTGTTTTATTCATTTATCAACTGCATAATGTGTACCTGAGTAAGTAATAATTGTGATAAATGCATAAACATTGTCATAAAACAGTGTTTTCACGGTTGTAACATATTTGCCATCGCGTAATACTTTGGCCCTCGATATGATTCTATTACATTTTTTGGCCCCTCATCCTAAAAAGGTTGTGCATCTCTGATCTACACTATTAAAATCATATAATATCTTAAAAACTACTTACTTGTGTTATGCAAAACACTGCATAGCAAAAAAGGAAATTAAAATTAAGTCTTCCTTTTTACATTAGTATGTGTAGAAAACAGCTGTTTAACAATAAACACAGATTAAAACATACTAAAAACATTTAATTCACAGCTGTGAAAAAGATTTTGACCCCTTTGCCAATGGCAGGGGCAGAAATACTTTTACTGCTGAGACCATCACTAGTCTCTGGAAGGCCTAAAGGAGTTTTTGTTATTAAGCCTAAATACATAAAATTTTTGAAATATGAATACATTATTTAGTTATGCTTTTGTAGAGTATATAAGCAGCATGGCTAAATATATATATTTATATACTTTTTGGAGCCGTGGGTAGCCTAGTGGTTAGAGCATCGGACTTCAGACCAGAGGGCCTGGGTCCGATGCCACTAAATACCACCGAGTATAGACGGAGTGCGTGCTCATTAAATCAGTGGGTCCGAAAGCCTTGTGGGCGGTCGCAGCAGAAACCATGAGTGCAGGGGGCTGGAGAATATTTCCCTCCCCTTCAGTTCCGTGCCAAAATTGTGGAGGGGGAGATAGATCGTGTCGCCATCTATCGTTAAGAAGTCTAACCTGTCTCACAGGCAACTTTCATTCCTTCCCTGCGGGAAGGACACGACAACAACAACAACAACATTTATATACTTTAAATTATTTCTTGTTGAAATGCATATTTTACACATTTTCAGTATTTACTTGTCATTTAATGACTTTTTACATACTATGTTTGAAAACAGTTTTGAGCAAATGGAAACTGAATTTTCTGTTGTGGATAACTATGGAGAAGTATTCGCTTTTGATGTACTTTGTGTACAAATGTCCTCATTATCATTAGATTCTTTATGAAGAAAACAATAGCAATATATTATAGTGTTACTATCACAGCTTCCAGAGTGTTTCCTAACTAATTTCTGAAATATTTTGTGCTATTTCAAGTTCAATTAAACGTTTTTAACTATGAAAAAGAAAAAACATTTCATTTTTACAAGATCTAATCATCAATTAAAAACTGGACTGCAAATCCAAATACCCAACACTAGTGAAAACAAACTATCCCTGTGCTTACCTTAAACACATACTAAGTTTTCATTTAAAGAGCCACAATAAAGCATGTCTTTCGAAACATTCATTCCCCCTATGTTTATATCAAAATCTACAAGTCGTTTCTCTCATTTTGAGTAGAAAAAGGTCAAAGCTGTGCTTATCTTAAATCCAATGGACATACAACATTATTTTCTGCCAGGAGCTATAGTTTTTAAAATGCTCTGGAAATCTGGTGCAAATGTGTTCATTTTCCACTTAAAAATTAGGACTCAAAATAGATTATTGCCATTACCCTGCCCCTCCCTTGGTCTTCTGTGCCATTAAAAATTCTGTTTTACAAATATTAATTAAAAAAATGTGTTTGAATCTGTAAAGGCTGATGAAATTATAAACTGATGTTTTTTTAAACATGGTTCAATGAGCTACTCAAAAGTAAAATTTGAGTTTACAAGTTTTCTAAATTTGTTTAAAAGTGCTTTGAATTGAGATATATTTGATGAAAACACACAAACATGGTTAACATTTTCATTATCATGATATACAATCGAACCTCTATATTACGAATTTTTCTATATAGCGAACTTTTTCCTGAAACCAAGAGAACATTTCACGATTTTCATCATAAAATAACCCCCCAATAGAGCAAACTTTTTTCTTGTGATTCAATGTTTTTCTCCCTGTGTTTTAAGTATTTCTGGGCATTTCAAGTTCTTTCTTTCAACACATTGTATGTGGTGGTCATAAAGGAAGTTTTAGTGCAATGCAAAGATGTGAGACTTATTATGAAACAAAGCATTTTTTTTTTCATTTAAAAAAACTAAAAATTAACAGATTTTATGAATAATTAAATTTATAAGGACACAGATGTGTTAATGTATGTTTAAAATCTCTAATTATAAAGTAATGTATGCTTTAAGTTAGGAAATGTCCTTAAAGTTCATTAATTTTAATTTAAAACTATTTTCTTAATGTAGTATATTCCTCGATATTCTTTTTTTTTTTTTTTTTTTTTTTTTTGCAGAAAGTTCTCTTTTTTGTTTTTTGTTGTTGATGGTTTAGATATATAAAACACATAAATATTAATTTACTGAAAGGTGTAAATGACTACTTTTTTAATAAATAGTTTATGAATTTAAAATTTGTTTTACGTGGTTTATAAAATACATTAAAAGATGAACCTCTAACGAATTTTCCATATAACGAGCGCTTTTTCGAGATTTAGCGACTTCGTTCTATAGAGGTCCGATTGTATATCAAATATTCATTAAAAAATTAAGTATTAATAAATTTTTAGAAACTTAAAAGGGTAAGACATAAGTATTCTAATTTTAATGTAAAATCATCAAAACATAGAAAGACGATCAATTAGAGATAATAAAGTTGAAAAAAAATGTTATAATTTTCTCCAACATAATTTGTATGTGTAACAAAAAAAATTATATCTGCTTTTTTGGGGGAAAGGGTTAAAATATCTTTATTTGCTCTAGTGATAAATTTATTTTATGTTTGTCAAAAGTGTCGATATTGAAATATACTCTATATTCCAGTATCTTATATTTTCGGAAATATTTCATTACATTAAGAAAAATATGAAATCTAGCACAAGCTCTTTTGCTGAGAAAAATTTAAAGGCTCTTATACTAATTTAAATGCTTCTATTCAGTACAAGAGCGGGATCACTGCGCGATATTTATTTCCATGTTTACCCAGAATCTAGATTCCTTGGCCATTCGCCAATTTTAAAAATGCAGTCACCTCTCCCAGAGGGTCTAAAAATTCTAACGTTAGAAGATAGCGATAAAATATACCACGTAAAAGATTTAAATACAGCGAACTGTGTCGGAGAAGGAATTTAAATTTGCCCTTTTGTGAAGGCCATCTCTTTTGAAGTTCAGTCGCTATTGGTTCATGTAAATAATGTTTCGAACCGTTGAACTAAAATTTTCTATCTTGGTATTCGCTGGAATCTCAAAAATCTCTTCTTTTTTCAGAGATATATCTCAACTAATTAGATGAGCAATACTTTCGAAAAGCGCCGAGAAATGTATGAAAATCTGGCTTATACTCCCTGCAGTTTTCGTTATTCTAAAAAAAAGCTTCAAAAACTTTGTAAAGGGCTTGTATTGTTAGGGTCTGTGTCTTTAAATACCGTACCGTCCAAGTTCAACCCCCTTTTTTTTTTCGATTGCTATTTTGTATATCAGCAGATTAAAAGGGAAATATTTCTTTTTGCCAGATTAGTCGATAGAATTACTGAAAAACAAAGACGAGATCACACGAAAAAAAATTTGCAATGAAATTCTTGCGAATTACAAGTATGAAATAAATTTAAATAGTAAAACGAATTAAAATATTTAATCATTATAATTCTTTTTATTTTAACGCAAATTATTGAAAGCAAAAATATTTTGTGTTGCAGTGATCGTGTTCCATACAGAAAAATAGCCATGCATTCTCGTGTGTGATGTGGAAGAAAATAACAATCATGATAAATTTTTGAAATATTTTATTATCCTGTGAAAATCTTTCTTTTTCAAATTTACGGGAAAACGAGCATTGTGAAATCTTCGAATTCATAACTGCTCTTGTCATTATAACTCTTTGTTGATTGGTCCAAAGAAGCGCCCTCTGGTAACCACTCAACTTCAGTGCGGGCTAAGTAAGGAAAGAATATTGTCACCATGAAAAAACATCCATGTTCTTTGTCAATAATTTTTGTTATGATTATTTATTGGCCTTGTGTAATCTAATTTAAAATAATAAATAATTGTTTCACTGAAAGGGGAGCCTTCACTGAAGATGACCCCGAACCTACGATGTTTTGTATTATCTGCAATGTCCCCAACGCTCTACGAATTAAATTCAACGTTTAATATAACTATAGTTTCTTAGCAAATTCAATAGTTACAAAATATTTGCATTTCCAAATTACTCGGGTGTTCACAATACGAGAATTTTCTCTTTCAGTAGATTATTTCAAGAAATATGGAATAGATTTTAATGAAATTAGATATGGTTTGTCGTGGTTGACGTAATAGAATTAAAAAAAACAACGTATGGCAGTTATATATATATAATTCATCAAAGTAGAGAAGTCTAAAAGAAAGATTCCAAGAGGTAAAAAAAAAAAGTTAAGAGAGAGTATGGTTCTCTTTCTTACAGTTTTCAGAAATTAATTCTAAAATGATCCTAGCAGCGTACACTTCTTGGCGATAAAGTTTACACTTTGGTAACCCTGCAAAATTTAAAGAATAGTAACTCTATTCGGACTGGATTTTTTTTTAGTTTTTCAGGATTTGGGCAGTGGTCATTTTTTTTTCTGACGGTCAACTTGAAAGGTTGCGTAAGAGATTTTTCTCTAAAGCTGAAATTGAAAAAATGAGTGGATTTTTTTTTTAATGAAACAATTGCTGAAAGAATGTTGGAGAGAAAGAGAGGGAGATGTGTTGGGACGATTCAATTTGGACGATGTTTTTCTCAATATTGCATCTTAGAAGCAACGATTTTTCTGTTTCCTTCTTGAAGCCATTTTGGATACTACGTTTTCTCTTTTGAAGCACGAATGGATATTTTTTTCTTTTGAATTAAAGAGGTAAGAAAGAAATGATTGCTTAGTGAATGAGTGAAAGGTTGAAAATATTTCTGTATAAGTGTTCGCGAAATATGAAAGTAATTTATGTTTGAGAGAAATGGAGATCGTTAGTTCATCAGCCTAAAGCATTCATATTGGACCCCCCCACCGCTCACTGTAGCGTTTTAGAAGCGACGATTTTTCAGTTTTTCTTGTAGAAGCCGTTTTAAAAGTCACGTTTTTTTCGTAAAAACAGACGGATGAATTTTATTCTGAATAAAAGGTAAGAAAGTAATGATCGTTTTTTGTAGGAATGAAGGATTGATAGAATCTTGGTATGGATGCCCGAAATTTGTGTGGAGAGAATATGCATTTAATTTCTAACTTTTGATTTGATGTTTCCTATGTTGTCCGTTTTAGAAACAACGTTTTCGTCTCTGGATGCCACATTGAGCACGCTTTTCCCTCTTGTTTTTGTCTCTGACGCCATTTTGAAAAACGCGGTTTTTCCCTTGGCGTCCTTTAGAGAAAAAGTTTAGTCGTCAAATACAGCAGTGTGCTGTGCTAGGATTTTCCATGCATGGTATATATACAACTTTAGTTTTTTAAAACCTTTGGTGAAGAAATAGTTACATGTTATGCTGTTTATGTCAAAAAATATCTTTAAATGATGCAAAGTTAATATACACTGGTGTCCAAAAGTTAAGCATAAATCGTAAAATGCGAAAAACATGGAGTAAATATTCGTAAAATTATTCCAAATTTCTTGCGGATATTAATTGGGTGAAGAAGAAACATTGGGTTTATGCAAAACCTTTCAGTCGACTACGTCCTGCGCGAAACACCGGCGCATGTCGGAACGCGGAGAAACCGATTCACGCAACATAGGCAGTTCAGACAAGTTTCGTGCAACTGCTATGCGAAGGAACGTTGTTAACCATCAAGCAAGGTGAATGATGTCACAAAGACGCCAACTGGACATGTTTACGAAAGGAAGAATCGTTGGAATGCTGGAATCCCCACGATCACAAACCGAAGTGTCTCGAATTATGAATGTGGACCAGTCTGTGATCTCAAGACTGTGGCAGAGGTTTCAAAGAACGGGAGATGTTCCCCGACAACCAGTATCAGGTCGAACAAGAGTCACAACTCCTCGCCAAGACCGATATCTGGTAATAAGTGCGCGACGTCAGAGGGGCAGTACTGCCAGAGCACTGGGTTCGGCGCTCACAGTCACCACAGGAATACGAATTTCGAGACAAACTGTTTACAGGAGCCTCAATCATGCTGGCCTGTATGCCAGAAGACCAGCAGTTTGCATTCCCCTCACGTCTGCGCATAAACGCGCTCGTTTGAACTGGAGTTTGAAGCATCAACAATGGAGTGCGGGAGAGTGGGCCAATGTGATGTTCAGTGACGAGTCCAGGTTTAGTCTGAGTAGTGATTCTCGGTGGGTAACGATATGGAGAGAACGTGGAACACGTTTTGAACCAAGAAACATAACGGAAAGACATCATTTTCCATCAAGGGGAGTAATGGTATGGGCAGGCATCATGATGGACGGCCGCACAGACCTCCATTTCTTTGACACGGGGTCTGTGAATGCTCAAAGATTACAGAGACGAAGTTCTTGAGCCTCATGTTCAATTATTTCGAGGTGCTGTCGGTCCTGACTTCATATTCATGGATGATAATGCGCCATGTCACCGAGCGGTGCTGATTGATGACTTCCTTGAAACGGAAAACATCCAGCGCATGTCGTGGCCTGCGAACTCCCCTGATTTAAATCCTATCGAGCATGTATGGGATATACTCGAAAGATAAATTGCAGCCCTTTCGCACCTACCAAGCTCCATTACAGAACAGAAGAGAGCTCTCCAAGAAGCTTGGAACCGTTTGAGCCCACTACTCATTCATCATCTCATTAAAAGTACACAAAGTTTACTAGCAAGCAATATGGTAAATCACTGTGCAGCGTGCCTGGCTGCCAGAGGTGACCACACGCCTTATTAAACTGCAGCATCAGTATTTTATTTAATGTTTCCTTTCATTTTTTTTCTTTAAAGTGTGAATCCTTGCTTACGCTCAATTTTCTTTCAAACTGCTACTTTGAATAATAAAATTAATTATTATCATTCTTTTGATTTGCTTCCTTATTTTATAACAATTTACACTCGCATATCACGTTTCCCGCCATTCTGATTTACAGTTCCTTCTTTATTCCCATAATTATCAATTATGCTTAACTTTTGGACACCAGTGTATAATAAAACTATAAATCTAAATAAAAACCTCAATTCTCTAACTTTGCATGCATTATCACGGGAATCGAATTGTTTCAAAAACGGCCGACTAGCTGGCACGCTGAGTTACATTGGTTGATTGGTTTGGCACGCCACAGTTAAAAGGTTGTCGACCCCTGGTATAGATTAATTTTTTTCTGTTAGTATTATTTTTTTATATTTTTCTTTTAAATCTATTACATAGTGACTTTAGATATAAATAGTGGTCCTTAAAAAATAATATATGATCAGCCAATGTGTATAAGTGGGATCTTAAAACTGAAAGAAAAATGTTAAAGACTTTATTTTACTTTTGAAAATAAGTAGATTGTAAGTTTACATTAAACATATTAGTATGTTCAAATGAACGTATTTTTAATGAACACAGTATACAATTTGTGTGTGTGTGTGTGTGTGTCATAGGGAGACAATTTCAAGTATACGAGTAAGGTTATATTTATGAGAATGTGAATTCATCCTTTAGAAAAAGGAATTAAGCCTCTACCTGATAAAGTTCTATGCACAAGAGATTTTCTTAAGCCAGAAACTTAAGCACACGCAATTGGGTTAAACTTTTATGGATGTTTTATACTTAAACTTGCCCGTGTATTTGCTCCTATATTACAGTTTTTAGAGAAGGGCAGCCAATAAAAAGAAATCTCATTCGAATGTTCGCAAATACTCTAGGACACAGGTTACCAAACTTTTTTTGTCTCATAGACCCCTTACCATGTTTTTCGGTTTTGTGTAGACCCCTACTTACCTAATAATAAATTTTTGCAAATTTATCAACTTAAATGTTTTTTTGACAGCTGCTATAGCCCTACTTACTTTAAAAGTTTTATGTTTCTAATTTGAGTTAATTAGCGTGTTTAAAACTTAAGAAACACATGTGAATTTAGTAAACTTTAATTTAATATATAAAATATTTGTTACATAAAACAACTGAGCAACAAACAATTGTTTTTAATGGGTGGGATGAATCTGGTGCTTCACAATAACACATTTTTAACATTTGGCATCAATCGTTTCAAGTTTAACCCTCTATCTCCTCGGTTAGTAGGATCCAATCTTTCCCCCCTTTTTTTTCTTTCTGTTTTCATTATGGAGATTGGCAACCATGCTGAAACACTTCCTCTCTAGGAAAAGCAATTAAAATCTTTCTTAAGAAGCTCCATAATTCGAAAAAATAACAGGTATATCTTTTTAAAGCCAAAATTGCTGACATTCGTTTCTAAACTTTACTTTAAGAACTTCGTTAGGGTTATTAAAATAAGTTCCTTTGTAATCAGACATTTTTTCTATTTACTTTTTTTAATGTGACAACATGAATTCATTACTTACTATGATATTACCATGGTCAAAGCACTTTCAAACCTAGTTTCAAAACCTGAGTAAAAGGAATTTAAATGTTGAACATAGGTTTAAATGTCGTTTTTCTGGCAGGTTGTGACAAAATGAGAAACTGTTAAAATTCATGATGCCCAGATTTATACTCCTTTAGCTTGATTCTAGCAAGAAACACTGAAATGATGGACCTTTTTTAATGAAATGTATGCTTTCGCCTTGTAATTGCAAATCAACCCCAGTAAATTTAGTAAATAAAGCTGTTAAATAGGTAATTATGGCTTACACTTTTATTAGATATTCTATTAAAATTAAAGTCACAATCTGGTTAAGGCTATCGTAGACCCCCATTTACACCTCATGGACCCCCGAATTATTTTTTCGCTTCCTTGGACCCCTTGCAGGTCGTCATTGAACCCTGGGGGTCCATACAGACCTCTTTGGGAATCACTGCTCTAGGAGTTCAGGAAGAGGAAGAGCTCGTGGATGTGGACGGCTCAGATTTTGCTTTTGGAGGCACCTTAACACAATTATCACAAGTGGAATAGGAATAGTAGTATAGCTACCAATGGGCTAGGCGGTGCCGTGCACCGGAGCCCCCTCGAGCCCTGACCACCAAGCAAGTTGAATTTACGATAATTTCTCCCAAATTTAAGATATAAATTTATAAGGTTGCAAAACATTGCTGTAATAATGCTGAAATTTTTTTTTTGAGTTTGTAGGGAATTCCCCTTAATTCTTTTCGTTGTTTTTTTAGTGTTATGAACTTTACTTATTAAAAAGTTTGTTATTTTTCAATTTTCTAGAAACTGTTACTTAAAAAAAAGCTTCAAGTTCCTTGAAAAATAAACCTACACGAGAGAAGCAATTCCTTCCTAGTTACATTTGATTTTTAATAACAATAGGATTCGTAATAAGCTAGTTTTCCTGTTTCAATACTTCGGAATCTTCTTGTATCTTCAATACACTGATGTAATTTTGTCCCCTTTTCTCTGCTCTTTTGCAGAGGTGTTTTAATAATTATAATAATATTATATTGTGTGAACTAGCTACGTATTCACCAATGGTGTTTTGTATTGGGTAGCATTACGTTTCTGCTTCCTTCTAACGTCAGGAAGTACTCAAACACATACGAATTGTATTGAATAAATTATAAAACTAAAAATATGAATTAAAAGAAAAAAGAAACCTAAGGAAAGAAGATAGTAAATAAAATTTGTAGCTTTGTGTATTTAAAATATTCATATATTTTCACTTAATAAAATCCAACCAAAGTAGGGCCCTCATTTTTTTGTTGTTGGCCTTTGGATAACTAGCTACGCCACTGAATAGGAAGCGATAGCTTTTTCCTATCCCATAAATATAAGTCAACAGAAGGGGTCAACCTATGCTAGGGAACTATTTTCCAATTTATTCTGCTGTCACAGAAAATTCAAATATATGATTAAAGGCAGAAGTTTCGCAATATATTCTGAACAAAAACCACTAATTTACACATTAATGCAAAATCCAAATAAATGTTCGGCAACTATCGCCCTTAGAACTTATTCCTCAACATTCCATCGGCATTAGGCATGTGTAAGGTTCTCGGAAAGTTTATGCTGATACCTTTTCCAGAATCCAAGTAGATTCTATGACAAAAGTCACCAATTTCAAATTTGCAACAGCAAAGAAAAATGATGCAGGTATTCAAAAATTTCTCCAGTGTAATACACCTTCCTTAAAATTGGAATTTAAACCCTGTCAGATTTATGATTTCGCTTTGTGATACTTTAACTAAATCTGTCGAGAGTTCAAACGTCCTCCCGTTGGTGTGGTAGTTGGGAGAGGGGTGCCATCTCAGGTGTCGTCCGCGTCACTTGACCCTGGTTCAAAATTACGCGGTCCGTTGCCAAAAGCCCTCGTGTAGTTGAACAGTGCGACGTTAATATTCACTCACTCTTGTGATACTTTAACAGGAGTACTACGTCCGTTCGGCTATATGTCGTTAAAACGCCTGTAGGTATATTCTCTCCTCCTGATGTTCGTTTCACACGTTCTTCAGGCGAAGAACATGAAGACCGTACCTTCAGGGACTTCTTAAAGCATGAGCCCTCACCCTCGGTAGGGGCCTCATTTTGTTCTCGACTCTGACTTAATAAGATCATGATCCGGATAATTTTAATGTGGTCAAATATTATTCCCGTACATATTTTCAAAAAACACATGGAATTTCGAATTGCATGTACAGATAAAAAAAAACTCAAGTAAGTAGTACTCAAACTTTTCTAAATAGATAATAATTAGGTTTTTATTTTTATGAAAGAATTAATCTGTAGCCGCAAGTTCTGTGTGGCGAAAATAAAAGAAAGTCTCATAAAAGTTAAATAGTGAGAGTTAATAATTCTACAGATGACGAAAAAATTAATTCATTTTCATATGTGTTACTAAAAAAATTTAATAACAATATTAATCTTAATTATGAAAATCTAATAAAATTATTTTTTGAAACTTAACCCACTTTTTTGTAAAACAAGGATTCCGCATAACACGCAATTTTTTGGAACGTAACTCCCACGTAATACCTGAACTTTTATATATATATTAATTACTATCGTTTCTTTTGGCTGTCTACTCTTAACCATTTGGGGGGGGGGGATACTCTGTGATGACTAATCGAAGGCACTCTGTACGCTTCGGCAATTATGGCACCCATAAGGTTCTAATTAAAAATTCAATCTGGTAGATAATAAATTTTAGACTTGGCACAGAGATGCGTGGCAATGTGAATCTTGTGTGTGATGTATGCAATAAATCTAAAGAATCTAAAATATTCTGTGGCAACAAAGTAAATAAAAAGTTTCACAAAATATTGAATTTTAAGATAAATTTTATTTATTCCATAGACCACTCTATTACATGTAAATACATATTCATCAGAACAGTTTTAATAAAAAATAATTGCAAGACATTTAATACAATTATAGGAGCTACATAAACTTATAGACACATTTCACACATTTAGGTAAATATATACAATATATATCAATAAATCTCTGAAATTATAACATCCATTCATTAAAATTAACTACACAATATACAAAATAATTTTAAAAGATTTTCAACCAACATAACTCACATCCAATGAAATACTTTAAAAACACAAATTTGGCACCAAGAAACTCGTTTCAAGTTTCAACACTTACAATATAACTGAAAGCATAAGAAAATCACAATTTATATGAAAAGCTACATGATTGAATCTAATTTCATCGTTATTTCTATTCTTGTATTGTATGCAAATTCTATATATTCAAGATTTTAGTCCCTATATTCCCTTCTCAACACCAGTGGCGTATGCAAGGGAGGGAGAGAGGGGTCCACCCCCTACACATATTTAATTTTTACCATAAAGTTTATCCCTCGGTTCTTTCATTTATGTGTCTTTTAGAATGTAACCCTCCCCCCCATGAGAGGGGTCTGTATATGCCACTGCTAAACACTATTAAATTTGAAATTCTTTAAATTTTTTTAAGAGTTCTTATACTAATAGATTTACAATTACTTTGAAAACTTAAAATACTTTTTGTCATTTATAGCTTTGATAAACAAATATTTGTACTAATTGGTGAATTTAATATGCAAGAATTTTGAGTAATTTTATGCTCTCTTATTAAAAATATAACATACTTACAAGTAAGCAACATTTATACAGGGAAGGAACTACAAACTACATATAAAACATTAAAAATGAGACAGCTATAGACATAAGCACATTTAAGCTGCGTGTAATGACAATGCTTTTGTGTTAGCTCTAAGTCACACATATCTCTAAAGGGATATTATAGCTAATTTTTCCCATTTTTCTTAACCCTGAGAAAGTAATAGTCTAATAATAGAAACTGCCATTAAATACTTCACTTCATCACAAAATCTTAAAAAATTTCAATCAAAATATTTCTTTTATTTTAGCTAATCCATAAACAGATTAATTCACCATACAAATGCAACCATTTTAAAATTATTATTTAACAAAATAAATTTCTGTTAAATATTATTCCATATTTAATGCTAAATGATACTTAAACAATAAACTAATTTTAAAGGAAAAATGAAAAGTGCATAAACTGGCTTACGGATTAAGGTAAAAAAGTAGAAATAACATGTACAGTAATACCTCGACTTACACGATTTTCAAATCTCATCGATTCACTCTTTCTGTTCTTTTTTCCTTTTTTTTTTTTATCACCGAAACTCAGGCGGAATCAGTACTGACCTGATGAAATTGATAATTTGATTGAAGAAGTTATAATAATAGATTAGCAAATAAATCTAGAAGTGGATAGTGATGACATTCAAGAACGGCTGGATCCCTAAATCAGGAGCTGACAATTGATGAGCTCAGAGACATGCATGGGCAAGAAAAAGACATTGAAGAACTTGGATCAGAAGATGCAATGACAGTTGGTAATTTGACAGAGTGTCTCAGTTTAATTGAAAAAGGGTTACAAATTTTAGAAAATACATATTTCAACGAAGAACATATTTTTCAACAAACCAAGGAACAAAAAAAAAATGTTAGCATGCTACGAGGAAATTTTGCGGAAGAGAAAAAAAATCTTTGAGCCAACAAACTACTTGTTAGATTTTATGAAACCTTTTTCATCAAATAACTTTCGTTTGCAATTTTGTATTTGAGTTATCTAAGATTTTATTAAACATTACTTTTATCTAAATTACTATTTTCTTTCATCTCCAGCCACAGCTAAAAATAATTTACACATTTATATGTGAAATTATACTCTGATTAACACGAATTAGACTTATGCAGTAATCATTAGTAGTCCCACCTATCGAGTAAGTTCGGGGTATTACTGTACTGATCAAAATATAAATATGATAAGCAGAAAAATAATTCATTATATTATGAGAAAGAGAGAATCAAGTATTTTGATACAGTTTTTGAATTCGTATGAGAATAGCTCATCATAAATAATGACAGGAAATGCTTGAAATAAAGTTATACACAAAAATATTATATATATAAATAAATTGGAATGAACTTTTGCTGAGTTACTGTTTCAAAGATTATTGCACATTTGAAAAATTTATGATAAAACTATCTCTCTTCACAGAATAATTCCAAGGCTTGTACACAAATTTTTTCACAAATGCACAGGGGGGGGGGAAGACTTTAAGTCAGTACATTAGTTCAATGATTTATAAATTGAAATAGACATTAAATTTCACATTCATACTTCATTTGAGACTTTTCTCTCTTATCAAAATTAGAATATATATTATGAATTGTTTTTCAAGCATTGGTTCTAAAATAAACTGTTACATCATTTTATAACCTGAGTGTATTTCACAAGTAACGAAATAAAAATTTCAACATTAATAACGCTGTATATATAATCTAGAATAATTCATAAAACTCTTAGTACTGATGCTGAAAAAATGATTCACAATTACTTAATGCATACTTATTAAAAATTATTAGCAACTGAAATCAAAAATCAATTGGTGGAAAAAAATTGCAAAATTTAACTGAAATGAATAAATTGTGCTAAAAAATATTCCAGTTCAAACAATCCGTTTCACTCTCTAAAAAACATAAATTATTAATATAATCAGATTTCTTCCCCCTTTGAATTGTACAACAAAAATAAAGATCAAAATGTACCAACTTCTTAAAAAAAGATATCAGCTAAAGCATTTTCTACTACAGTTGAAAGTTTGCAAATGCGTACAAATAAATTTTTCAAAAATGAGAATGTGTCAGTCAAGTAAATTAAGTTATTGGGAGGAAGGGAACCAAGGAAAAAAAAGGTACCAAGATATTTTTTGTGGTTGTTGCATCACCAAAAAATTTCACAGATTTGAAAAGAAAAAAAAAAATTAAAAAAAAAAAGCAATCATAAAATATTTTTCAATAAAATGCTTGCTAACGTTTTTATATTTACCCTGCACCTCATCTACATACTTTTAAATTACGAACACAAAAATTATTAAAAAATATGCAGAAACATAACATTTTATGAAAATGATAAAACTAATGATTCCTAATTAAGTAAATTTCGATTTTGTACTTCAAATGCAGGAAAGTTTATTTAATATTAAATGCTATATCTCATTCACTCTATTTTCTAATTTTTAAACTAATTTTTATTATTTTACTAGTTAATGAATTAAATTACCCTTTCATTATGATACAAAAGTTATAAAAACAACTAAACTGCAATTACACATATTTTTGAGAATTATAATTAACAATCATAATTGATATTTATATAAATAATATAAATACACTAATATACATATTATTCTGACTTAAAAATACCACCATTAAATATTTTATAAGTAATATCAAGAAACCTACTTATAACAAATTTTTAATGAAAAATTTGGTCACTATATTAGGAAACAATAAATAATATGTAAAAAAAAAAAAAAAAAAAAAAAAAAAAAAAAAACTAAGTTTAATTTTCAAGTGCAAAGGGAAAATACATTTTTATAGTTGATGTCTAATTTATGTAAAGAATCCAAAAAAGTAAAGTTTAGCTAATAAGGCATTTTAAATGGTAAATTCATTAAAAGTAAATTTTAAAAGGATATGCTTTTTTATATAACTAGAAAAGAGTGCAGCAGGCATAATAAAAGTATAAACAAATACATTAAAAGTTTTTGGTCAAAATTTTTCAGAAATCTATCACATGAAATAACAAAAATAAATCTGCAGTTCCTTAAAATAGTTCAATATATAAGCTCATATAAATATTCAGTGAAAATAAAACAAATAATTTCCTATATACATTGGAAATGACTTAACAGGAAAGCACATCTATTTAATACATTAATATACATACATACATACAACTAACATCACTAGGCATGGAAATATTCAGAACAATAAGTAGAAGTTGATTCATACAAGTTCTATCACAACACAGCCATGATAAGGTCTTCTTGATCAAGGAATCAATATTTAAAACAAGGACATAACTATATTTCTATTTATATTGTGCATATATATCTGTTTAAATGCCAGCACATTAAATGCAAATATATTTATATTACTACACAGAGAATACTTTTTTTTCTCACATCACAATGTATACTAAATTCTATTTCTAAAATTATGACTTATATATGATAAAATATCTATGCTGTAATAGTTTTAACTTGCTTTATAATAGAGAAGAGGATATAAGTTCCAGTATACTTTTGAAATTAAGGTAGTGTGAATAAGTACTACGCTAAATAGTCAGTAAATTAAAGAATAAGCATTTTATGTGAGTATAAACACTTAACACTTCCAGCAAACAGTGAAAATTTCAATATGTATAGTTACACCATATAATAACCATAATATTCATTTCATTACTACAAAAATTAACACATTTAAGAGATTTTAAGTAAAATGACTATGGACTAATAAAATTAAACTAAAACAAATTCGATAGATCTAAAAAAATTAAAAGCAATATTTCATAGGAAAAAAGTACATTGAAAATCAGAATAAATGAAAAAGAAAACAGAAAGCTCTATCCACAGTTAAAAACAAAGTTCTAACACATTGCAATACCAAATTCAATTAAAAACATAGTTATTCAAAGCCACAACTTGAATAAAACTATCAACCATTTATCAAAGACATGCATATCAGTTTTGTTATACTACATATTGGTGATCTTACCAGTAAGTAAATAATTTTATCAAAACTGTCATACTAAATTTACTAATTTAACTATTTTTTGACAAGGAGTTTTATAAATGTGAAACTGATATATATATTAAAAAAATTATTCTAAATTTACAGAAAACATTTATAGCAGGATAAAACAAAATAGAAACTCAAAAGATAATAAAAAAGGTATTTTTTACTTTTTTTTATTCATATGTTTTTATATGTCAAATTATTTTTATACAGCAAGAATTATTTTAGAATATCTATATAATACATTAAAAATTATGCTAGGTCATTTAAACTGTAATGTAAAAAAATCAACTTGTATACTTATTAAAATATTAAAAAAAATTGAATACTCAGTTTTAAATTGAAACAAACAATTTTTTTGTAACAAGATATGCAAGTTTTAATTGATTTACATAAGTCATTCATGAATAAAAATATTTACTTAAAAAAGATAAATAAAAAAAGGAGCTTTGCCATACATTACATTTTAGTATGGCTCTTAAAAACATATATACATATACAATCATTACATAAAATTTGTGCTTTAAATATAGAAACATACATATCTTTGGTTTGCCAGTTCAACATCCATTCATCCCCCATAATTATTTAATACATCACTCAAAAAAGCATATACTCTATGTCCTTATTTTATAAATAAATTCTTTTTATGAAATAATTAGAAAAACATTTAAATAAAAAATAAAATTTTTAAATAAAATATATCATTACAATATAACATTTCAATAACATCAAAGAAATAACCGCAGAGAACACTGATCAAACCAAACGTTTTAACAAGATACCTAATAAAAATTATTTAACCTGAATTATTTCTCTTCGGGTATAAACAACTATTTAAAATTACATTAATCTATTTATTGATTAAATTCCTTTCACACAACTTGAAAATTAAAATGATTCTTTATCAAATATCACTTCTATTTTAGCATTTGAAGTAATTCTTAGTATTTAAGGCTACACACAGTACCCTTTTTTCAAAAAATACTATTGAAGAGATTAACATTAAAAGTAATTAAGGATTTTTATTCAGATTATATATTTATTCTGAAAAATGTCAGTTTGTAAGTCATTATTATAAATTTTTTTTTATATAAAAAATTAAATTTTTATACTCTAGTAATTTTTTAATGTTTTAGTTATTTTAAGTAATTTATTTCTTGAATAATATGGGAACAAAAGTTAATATGAAATGAAAAATTTAACTCTGTTGAATTTTAGTAATTATTTTTGAAGAAAACCCTCTTCCCCACATTAAAGTCCTGAAAATATTTACTTTGACATTAAAAAAATAGAAAATGATCTGACCTCTAAATCCCTAATAACTTTTACAGAACATATACATGACAGTATCTTTAAAAAAACAAACAAACTTGAGGGATTTAAAAGTATTTATATTAACAAAAATAAAACTCTGAGAAAAATATATTTGAAATTTGTAAAGGAAGGTTGGGATGATATTTTGTCGTGTTTAGGGTACAGTGTAGCCTTAAACAAGAAAGTCTATATCAATTAAAACTGGAGTAAAAATAAAACAAATCCCTTATAATATTTGTATATCATATGTACTTATTTTTAATACAGTAACTTTCCACTGTATTAAATGTAATAAAGTACTTATTATGTCTCCATAAAGTACTATGAAATAGCTATTTTAATTATATTGAATTTGAACTATTAAATAGATAAGCCCATGACAAAGTTATCACATCTCTCAAGGGAAACAACTCCCGACAGCAGAATTAAATGCTGTACATTGCACTTTATAAATGTTTGAAAATGGTCAATTTAAAGTATCAAACTTGTATCAATCAGGACAAACCTGATATGCATCTTTTCATCAATAATACTTTTCTTTTCTTTGGCACTTCAGTCTTAAGATTCATTTCTGGAAAAAAAAATAATAAAAGGATAAATACGTAATATATAATCGCAGTAAAAACTAATACATTTTGTATTATTCAAAAATTGTAATATATTATCCTTTTTCATGTTAATTTGAAGTGCATAAACCACATTTAAAAAAAACTGCATGGAGACAGAGAGAAAAAATGCCATAATACTTTAAAAATTATACTTAAAAAAATTTCATGAAAATTATAACTCTAAATTTTTTTTAGTTCAAAAACATCAATTTTCTACCACCATTTTATAAAAAATGAAACTTTATCATCAAAAAAAGGTTTAATCATGTTCACAAAACATTGTATCTAATAGAAAATTAACCAAAAGGATTTTTTTTTCGAAACTACTTCTTTAAAATTTCAATTAATTTTTAAAAAAAAATAACATTTGGTTTGAATTTAAGAAATTCAGTACTCTTAAATGTATTTGTGAATTAAAATAAAATTGTCAAAGTAATCAAGTAGAATGAAGTGAAAACAGTTATTAATAAAATCTTACATTATATAATGCTAATATTGTTAATTACTCGGATGTTGAAACCACAAAGCAATTAAAAGCTTTAAAGCATTGTTATGAACATTTCTCTCATCAATTAATCACATATAACTTCAGACATTTCATCTAATTATTAAGTAAGCAGAATAAATTTAAGTAAAATATTTTATTTGATAATCATACTAATTAAAATAAAATTTTTTAGAAAGGAACTATAAAAAACAAGCTTACACTTTTAGTCGGTCCATAATACTATGCAACCTTCTTTCCCTGCTCACATGAGGAGCAACACGTCTGAAAAGTTCTTTCACAAAAACGTCAGTTAAACCTGGGGTACTCTGTTCAGCAGCAGCAAAAGCATTGTGAAGTTCTTCAAAAGGATTGCTCCTTGCAGCGCAAGCATTTTGTGTTTGATTTGTGTGCTTGTCTTTCAGCTTTAATAAAATATACTCAGAATTATGGAAATGAAACAGTGTCACTCTAATTTCTGACATCAGTATAATTTTTCCAATAAAAATATTCTGTAATAAAAAATTAATAATGCCCATCCACTTATTAAGTACAGTAGAGTCCGAAAAACTGGACACTCGATAACTCGGGATAACTTGGCTATCCGTGCTAGTCAAAAAACCTTATGTGTCCTGTACTTTGTATATTTTCCAGATTTTCATGCATTAAATGCTCTATGCCTTCATAAAGTATGCACTTTTTTTTGTTTAAGGGCATTTGGACAGTTTATTTTCTGTTGTATTCTCAAGCAAACAATACATACAAGTGTAGTACAATATTTTCTGAGGAAACACTCATACTTATTCTTTTTTAATCTCATTCTCAATAACCGGCATTTTCACAAACTCAACCCCCTTCATTGCACATTAGGCCGAGAGTTTTTGGAATTCTACTGTATAGACATATAGTGATTTGTGATTGTAATTTTTTCATTCAGTATTCATATAATTTATTATTATGATTAGTGTACATTGTATCAGTATGATTAGTTAGAGTTCAGAGACTGGTTAAAAGAAAAGATAAATAAAAAATTAGGTGTATCGACTCATTTCTGAATCATCTGTAAGTAAAATAGTAATATGGTTTCTTTCCTGCTAGATTTTGCTATCCATACATTCAATGACAAGACTGAAAAATCAGAGTCTTCCTTCAGGACAAAATCTTTTCAAAGATACAGTAGTTGACAACAAAAATTCAATTTAAAAAAAAACAACTGAAATAGTGATATTTACTCTAGTAAAATTTTACATTCATTCAAATTATTAAGGGACATAAAATGATTTGTGAATCAATTCACCTCAAATGCAGACATTTAAAATATTTTTAGATTTACATGTAAATTCTTTAAATCTAATTTTAAAGTCCCTTTTCAGACAAAAAGATAATTCAGTCACTTATTTAAACTTTATAAATATCGAATTTATTTCTTGTAATGAAAAACTATCTGAAAAGTGAACAAACCAGGAAAAGCTATTAGAGTCGTTTCCTATTTATTACCAGATTACAAATATTTAATGAAATAAAAAAATGTAGCTATATATAGAATTAAAAAAAACTTTTAATCCAAATTTAAAAAAAAAATAGAAGTATGCTTACCTCAGTTATAAGCTTGGTTAAATAGTTGTAAGAATGGGAAGACTTTGAACCAACAGATTTTTCTGGATATGATGGTGAAACTGGAGACACAGAATCATTTCTAAGTATCATATCTTGATTATTTCTACTTTCAACACTAGGACTATTAGATACTGAGTTACGATCACAATCGATAAAATCACTATTTGATAAAATAATCCACTTTTGCTGATCAAAGTCCTCGGGGCTTCCACGATCGATATGCCATGGAATTTGAGGGCACAATGAAGAAGGCATACTTGTTGGTCTCATCTGTATAAAAAGTTATTAAGAACCTTTTTTACTATAGATTTTTAGCGGAGAAAAATGTTAGATATTTTTATAGTTTATTCAATGAATCATATCAATCTTATAAATGATTCTAAAATTTATAAGAAAATAATAAAGATAATGTTATTTTCTGAGTATTTACATTCCTGGTATCAATATTTTGCAACATTGGTGTGCTTTTAGCATATTTTAGATGTATACACACATCAATAACCAAACTTCACAGGCAGAATGAAAACATAAATTTGTAAGTTTTATATATACTACTCTTTGTGCATCTCCAGTCATAATACATTATAATTTAAGCAGATGGAAAGAAAGCACATTTGATATTTCTTTTTAAGAATGTTTTGTTCAGTGGTGGGATTCAAATAATTTAACAAATGTGTAACTATCCTGATAATGGCTTTACAAATTAAAAAAAAACCATTATAAACATTATTTAACCATTTTCTAATTAATAAGTATTAAAATCGTTTAATTTATTACATAAGGCTTAAATATATTGCGATGTAGAAATATTAGATTAGTACTTCTCATAACAGCACAACATAAAATTATTTGCTTAAATAAATCTTTTATTGTGATAAAATACTAACATTTACTTTTGGCTAGTTTTCTAATTGGCAACAAAAAGTTTGGTTGTTATATTATAGCAATAATTTGTATTAATATATAGAAACACTATCAATACAGAATTATAATTATACACAACAGAGTGAATTTAAGGTGCAGTTTTCAAATATTGTTCAAATTACAGCAGTTTTCAGAAGTATCAACCAATAAAAAAATCCTACTTACAACACTCCCCCCTCGATTCCAAAACATATTTCTATGTATTACTACAGGAGAAATTTGATTTGAACTCTGGTCACTTATGCTCTTGGCTATAGAACTATCTTTGGATGAATTGAAACTATCATTCTCATCGGGAGGATTTGTGACTTTCAAGTCCAGTGTGCTAGGAGCCTGAAGGGTACCAAGGTCCCATCTCCATGTTTGCCAGGAATCATTGTTTGGAGACTCCTCTCTGCAATAAATAATTTATTTTTTACTTTTGATTTTTGAGAAAGTAGATTAATATTATGCAAAGTATTGAAGTACTTTTATGATATCAAAATAAATAGAACTCTGCAATGTAGATTAACTGAACTAATAAATAACTCTTTTTAACACAAATGATATGCATTTTTTAAAAAAATTCTAGACATGAAAACTTACGAATCTGATGTTTCCGAATCACTAAAATTTGAAAATCCAGAGTCTTGTTCCTTCCAATTCTTATATTTTTCAATCAGATCTATTATGTAAGAGTTTTTCTTGGCTTTGCGAATGAAAGGAAATTTCAGAAGCTCCTTTGCAGTTGGTCTCTACAAAATGTATTTATTTGTATATAGAATACTTATTTTTTTATTCTCTGTATATATTTAAAATAAAGAAGTTAGTTTTCAATTATAGATATCACACATGCCATATTAGAATAAAAAAAAAAAACATACATTCATTTAAAAGAAGTAATACAAATAAAAATGTAATATTTATGGGATACAACAAATGCAAATATAATATGCCTGCATTTAATAAGAAAAAAAGTGTTTGTTCTATATTTCAATATAGTACAAAAGTTATGCATTACATATTACAGTTAAAAGAAATATTTTATATTAAAATAATTCTAATGTATAACTCAATCAGAATTACAAGAGAAACTGAAAGAAAAAGAACAAAATAATTAGGAATTATTTCATTATGATGACTAATATGCTTACATTAGCTGGGTCTTTGTTGAGACAAGCTTCTACAACTTCACGAAACTGTTTGCTATAATTACCATTTAGTTGAGGAGGGTTACTTTTTGGAATAAGTAGGAGGACTTTCATTGGGTGCAGATCTGAGCGAGGAGCTTTACCTTTTGCCAGCTCAATTGCAGTTATACCAAGACTCCATATGTCAGCCTAAAATATTCATACACAATATTAAATATTTAGCTTTAAGTAATTTTGGATTTTAATACATAGAAACAAATTTACTTATATTCTACTTATTACATTCTTCTCATTAAAAAATGTAAAAAATAAATAAATTCTAGTTTTGAACTATTTTACAGTGGCATTAATTTCAAGCAAAAAATAAAATATAGCAACATGTAATCATTGCTTTTAAAACAAAAATATGCATGGGTGATATTTTACAAGTAAACTATAAAGAAAAATAAATTGAAATGTTTTTAATTTCAGCCCATTTTAAAACTTATCTCTGGTGTAGAATCAGTGTTTCAAGTTCATCTTTTATACACACAGTTTTGAGCATGATTCAACAACTTTAAAGTTTTTTTTTATTCTGAAATCAAAATATTGGCCCTTTCAAAACTTCAAAAAAGTACACTATGCAATACTTTTAGTTCTCCAACATAAATAGAAAAAATCTCTTAAAACTCTAATTACTCAAATGCTTAAGTGATATAAAAATATATCAAGTACCCCAAAAGAAAAAAAATACATCAAGTACCCCAAAAGAAGTCTATAAAAAAGAAAGGTCACCTAAAATTGTGTTGTTTTTACTTATGCCACCTGACTGACAGCAACATCAGATCAAGACGCATGAAAATCATTGTGGCAAAGGGCTACATTTACACCTGTTATTAGCCATAGCTTTGAGCACCATACAGGTGACAGTGCGATTTTCAACCCCAATTTTGAGGGAGAACAACCAAGGGGCCTAATGTTGTTACAGTATGTATGCACATGTTTCATCTGAATACACTTTTTATTAATTTGATTTTTTTTAACTTTAAAGTTATTTTTGCACTTAGTACACACTCATGTTGATATAAACTGGGCAACTGATAATTAGTTGATATAATCCCAAATGAAATATCACAAACAGCAATAGTTTATTATCATTCATTATGCTAAATGATTGTTTATAAACGTCCCACTTAGGAGCAACATGAGGGCTATTATGGACTGATCTCATATTAATTGATATTCAAATGACGAAGACAATATCTGAGCTGGCACCCTAAAGTGAGTCTTGACAGATTAACTAGTGCATCAGCCCAGCTACTCAGGGGTGTGTAGTGGTATCAGGATTCAAACCCATGAATCAGAGGCAACAACATCAGCAATGAGCCCGAGACATGATCATTCACCTACATTGTTCTTGGAGCAGTTTTTAGAAGTAATTCAGTAAAATTAGTAACAACTAACATTAAGTTTATATTAGTGCATAATTTTTCCCATCAAAAGTGCCTGTGTGATGAGGTATGCATGGGGCTTGTCAAAACTATTAAAATCATAAAGTTAACACACAACTTCAATTAACTAAACATCACAAGTTCACAGACACACCAGTTCAGGATTATTTTTTAATAGCAATATTTTGGAATGAAAACTTAACAGGGATAATAAGATAACACATCATACTTTTGAATCATAAGCTGATCTACAGATGACTTCTGGGGCCATCCAAAATGGTGTGCCAACTAACGAATTCCTTTTGCTGGTAGTATTGGTCAATTGTCCAGCAACACCAAAGTCAGCAAGTTTTACTTCACCAATTTCTGATAAAAGGATATTTGCAGCTGGAAAAAAATGCAGGAAAATATATCAATACAAGAACATGAAAAAATTATCAAATCACTAAAGAAAGTCATTAATTAAGTACATAAATTACTATTTTATACAAAAATACTTAATTACGGGAAAAAAATCAGAAAATCAATAAAATAAGCTGTAAATGTATATTTTGAAGAAACTTTTCTTTTTTAGAAATCTGCATAAAATAGCTGTGAAAATTTGTTTTCAATATTTTTGATTCTAATAAAATCTAAATTTCTATTACTTTTTTTCCCAATTCTTAATTAGCATATAATTCTCCATCACTCATATTATTATTATTAATTTTTTTAAAAATGCGGCCTCCTGTTTTTCTTATTGGTTTATTCAATACCAATCAAAATTATCAAAACCCATTAACTTAAAACACGAATAACTCAGCTTGAGTCATTTCCAGGTTTTCAAATAAAATACATATAAAAAAAAGTAATTGCTTTATTAACCAAAATCTTTAAAGAAACAAAGAGAAATGAACACCTTCACCTCTGACAAAGCAATATATATATATTTAGTGTCAATAATGTAAGGATGATCAGTTTACCAAGTCCACCAATCATTTTCCTATTTCTATGTCTACTGCATTATTGCAAATGAAATGTTTAATATATACATTAACAGCAAGAGAGATCACAGTAAATATCAATGATTAAAATGATGCCCATGATTAATTTTAAATATTAATAATAAGCATAATCACATTTTAAACATTAATATCAAAATAGACCTACAATATCAGAAACTGATGATGGATATAGTAGGTATTTAAAGTTGCACTCTAAAGTAAGTGAGGGCAATAGGCAAAGATCTTGTAGTTTTGAAATGCAGTCAACTGACTCAAGGGCATAGTTATACCTAGGTCTAAAGACAAACGAACTGATACCTCTCACAACAAACTTACAAAGTCTGTTCAAGAAGTATCCGACCTTTTGCCAGAAAAAATATCTTAGTTACTTTGTGGGGATAGAATCTATAAATCAAATTCCAAGTAAGCCTCTTGCGCATTCACACACTTAGTCTACCATTCCTTTCACAATCGAAAATACTTCTGGAAGGCTTCTTTTGAAATAGTGTTCAACTTCGCAGCGCGCGTCGCATTCTGCCTTATCTCGTCTCTACTCCAAAAATGGGGTCCTTTAATGGAATTTTAATTTTCGGGAACAGCCAAAAGTCTCAAGAAGCCAGCTTCAACATTGATAGTGCCCAGTAGGTCCTATACAACTGCAAGACTGAGTTCGTTCTGTTCCACCGACAGAAGCTTGGGAACAAATTTCACAGATGCTCCACACATGATCACACAAAATTGCATGTGGAGAACCTGTACTGATCTCAACTTGTTCAGCAGCCTCTCGCACGGTCAAACAACTTCTTTTTTTATTAGATGCTCAACCTTTTCAACAACTACTTTTCGAGCGGTTTATGGGTTCCTAGAACACCGGTCACTTTTGAATCGATTAAAACCCTCCTTAATTTGTGTGACCACCATAGCATCGTCTTCAAACACTTGCTGAATTTTTCGAATTGTGTCACTTAAAAATCCCCCAGCGTTTGCCAAAAATTTGATGCAATACCTCTGCTCAAGTCATCAGTCATCTTAAGAAAAATGAAAACCCGACGAACACATATATCAGCACCTCACTCGACTGTCTGCAGAAAATGACTCATACACTAGAATGAAGGGGAAATAAAATTCACGCATATTCATTAAGCTATTGCCGCCCACTGGCACAGTGGTTCTACTTTTGAATCCTACTGAGAGCGGGAAAATTCAAGGTCGGATACTTTTTGAACAGATCTTGCATATATGTCACGTCATGTGAGGCTTTTAAGACCTATTATTTAACACAACAGTTTTAGGTGCACAATTAGGATTTGAGTTAATGATCTACAGATCATATATTAAACACTAAGCTACAATCTTCAATGTTTTCATTGAGGCCACGGTAGTCTAGAAGTCAAGGTAACGGACTCGAGGCAGACGTGTCATGAGTTCAAGCCCAGTACCGCTGAAGACCTGCCGGGAAGGGGAGGACGATGCACTTTAAATTAGTTAAGGTTTTAAGTTCTCCCATTGGCAGGGTATGGAAGTTAGGAGATGGGAATGCCAGCTCAGGGGTTGTTTCCCACGATCATGGCTTAGAATTATGAGGTTCGTCGCCAATAGCCCTCATGCAATGTTACAGTGCGACGATATAACTCTCACTCACTCAAATGTTTTTATTAGCGCATGGTGAAACTTTATATTATCTCTTTTAAACAAGGGCATAGCCTACCACCGTATGAATGATACGGGGCCCCAACATGTGCAACTACAGTCCCACTAACAGGGCTCCCATATTTAAAAAGGGCCCCGAAGGAATTTTGATACAGAGTCCTCTCAGAGCAAGCTACGCCAGTGCTTATAAATATGTGCAATAAAAAGATTTCATTCACACTAATTCAGCATAATTAATATCTTACTTGTTGTTATATTTGTAGCAAAATTATTGCTTGAATGGTTTTGGTAATCATGGCTCCTCGTAAAAGTAAAATAAGTTTATATTTTTTAAAATTTTTTTTAAAAGATTGAAATTTAATAAAGTTTTATTTTAACTTCACCACTAAACACAAATATGTAGAAGATAAAGCTATAAAGATCTTTGACAGTATTGAAAATAGAATACCTTTAATATCTCTGTGCACTTTTCGCTCAGAATGTAAGTAATCTAGGCCTTTAAGAACATCTTTCAATACTATTGCTATGTGTACTTCTTCAAATTTTGTAGCCTTCATTAAATCGAGAGCTGATCCTCCTCCTAGGTATTCCATAATTATCCATAGTTTTGGTCCCTAAAGTAAACATTAAGCAATAAATGAATAAATACTTTATTTCAGCAGATGCAAAATGTAGCAGTATTCTTAATAATTGTGATTAATACAAACCTTTAAATACGAGCCATAATATTTAGTAACGTAAGGACTATCACATTGTGACAGAACCATTATTTCTTGGCGTATATCTTCTATTTCCTCAAGAACTTGTTCCAAATCTATGATTTTTATAGCAACTGTTTGTTGGGAGCGATTATTGAGGCCTTTAAAAACTTCTCCGAAACCACCTTGACCAATTTTCTCCTGTTTGGTGAAGATGAGTTCTGGATCAGTTTGCTGCAAAACAAAAATATATATTAATATAATAATTACTATTTACTGGGGAAAATACGTAAATCATTTTTTTTTGTCTGGTACTTTAGTATCAATATAATGTATTCAACGAAGATTTTAATTACATTTTCTAATGCTAATTCATTGCTACCAGAACTGCTTATCTGATATTGGATTTGATTTCCTGGTTCTGTTTGCTGTAAAATAAATATGCGCATAATAAAACACAATTTTGAGAAGAAAAATATAAACTCAAAGAACAAGTGAATCACTTTCGTTAAGGCACAAAAGATAATTATGTAACAAGTACAGGGTCCGGCATATTAACCTCCCCTTTTTCAAAAGGCAGTTACAAACAAAGAAAACAAGATAAAAAAAGAGTTTTATTTGTGAACAACAAATACGATGCCCTGTTACATTAATTTATTTTAAAAATTATGTTTGCTAAATGGCTTTCTTCAATGGTGGCACATTGACGAAGTCTTTCCCGAAAGTTATCCATATAGTCCTTCGTGTCATTTCCGGTGGAATGGCTGACACTGCCTGGGTGATTGCCTCATTTAGTCCTAACAGAGTTGCAGGGCGATGTTTGTACACTAACGCCTTTAAGTGTCCCCAAAGAAAAAAAAATTACAAGGTGATGAAACAGGTGACTTCCCTTGGGGGCCAGACGATGTCTCCTCGCAAAGAGAGAAGACGTCCAGGTAACACTCTCTCAGAATGCTGAGCAAATGCCGCAAAATAAAGCCGTGTCTCCGTCTTGTTGGAACCAGATTTCTGCTTCTTCATAGTCCCCATGAAATTGGACCCGTTGGTGTGGTGTGGAAGTTAGGAGAAGGAGGTTCCAGCTCAGATGTCGTCCTCGTCACTTGATCATGGTTCAAAATTACGAGGTCCGTCGTTGAAAGCCCTCGTGTAGCTGAACAGTGCGACGTTAATATTCTCTCACTCACTCACCCATGAAACTGGTTTAACTTTGGCCGGAGAAAGGTCGCGATCATGTGACACTAACGATCTGAAGTAACCGTTACCGTTAGTTTAGTTTCTTCGAAAAAATAAGGACCCCCACACACCAAATTCAGCAACGGTGCACCAAACTGTCACAGGAGGACTATGAAGTGGTCGTTGGTGAAGTAATAAAAGAGATACAAACACATTTATACGGATATGTTAGATAATTTTTTTAAATCTTAAAATGAGTTCGGTTTTGATCCAGTGTTTAAATATTAGGCGAAGATAGCCTAAAACCGTACTTATTAAGAGAGTACCTACTGAAGTAACAAAATTGTTTCTTGCGGAATACTGAATTCTGACATAATCTGGTCTCAAAACAAATAAAAATATTAAAAACAAAGTAAATAATTTCCCCAAAACCCTTTAGAAAACAGATATATCCTAAATATCTAAACTCTAATAATTACAACAGCTCTTTTACCAATAATAGAAGACTTAGTTTCGCACTGAATCTTACCATGTTTTCGTAGGTGAAGCATAAAATAAGAAATCCGATGATTCGTAAGCAAGTCAAAATGTTTTCATTTTAGGGAATGCTTTAGTATGACTAACATTACAAAATATCCGGATACAGCTTCTTAAGGGATGACCCAAATTATTTGGGGTAGTGTAATTTCTTTCTACGCCTCGCTAGTCATGGTATAATTGGGAGAAAAACCCATAACCGTTAGCAACCACTCATGAGTGTCGTAAGTTTACGTTGACATACTCGTTCGTGTAAATAAATCCAAATAAGATAACATAACATTCACATTTTCTTTTTTTCTTTTTTTTATAAAAAGAATCGCAAGAATTTTAAGTTAATTCGTTTCTTGAAATTATTTGTAGTTGCTTATCTCTTGAGTTCTTCCGGAAGGGGGAAAAATTGCCTTGGAAAATAAAAATTGGCACAGTACAAGAAATTATTATAACGTGCTGAAAATGGTATACATGTTCTTTTTGTATTCTATAATTACAATGCGAAACAAATCATTAAAGTCACATTTGGGGGGGGGGGATCGTCTGCCATTAATTAACAACGAACAAATTTTATTAAAAAAAGCATGTATTATTTTAAAAAAGAATCCGAATTTTAAGATGTCAAACAAATTATATTCATTGTTTCTCTCTTTAAGTAGCGTAAAATTCACTTTTAACACAAGAAATAAAATCGGAATTTATGGGTACACGTTATATGCCAAACATGAAAATAAAACACCTTTAAAAGCAACAACAAAAAAATAATAATAATTAAAAAAAGCAGAGATGAGCAAAAAAAAAAAAAAAAAGACTTCTACATATATCAAAATACCGTTTCTTTTTAATAATAATAATAAAAAAATTTTTTTTTAAGAAATGACACTCTATTTGAATTTAGAGGGTTGTACCAGAAATTTAGAATTTGTTCTAAAACTTGGGATCGTACCTGGAATAAATGACTTCCAAACGTAAGAGCTCTGCTCACGTACCATTCAAGTTCCTTCGGGGGAAAAAAAAAGAAGGTAGACGTTATATGACGAATAAACCTAAATTTAAAAAAAATGGAGCTTTAAAAAGAACAGGATCGTGTTGTACACCAGATTTTATGGTAAATATATATTTTTTTTTTCAAAAGTGAAAGATTGAGTTTTTGGAGAATATCAGTAAAGACCTTGTGATCATATTAATTCGAACTATAGTTGTTTTATGATTAGAATGACATTAGAATTGGTATCCACCTCGCCTAATTTCCACATCACATCTTGTGAGGATTCTGTGGATCAGCCAAATTGAAAAAAAGCCACATTACGTCCATAACGATCTTTGTTGGAACCAGGATCGAACTTAAAACTCGTCTCGCACTTTGCCATTCACCATTTTAACGATGGGGTTATCGCTGCCTCACAAATGCAAGATTTAGTTTATAGCCAATGAAAATAAATAATTTTGATGACCTACATTATAGAGAGAGTTACACACATTAAATATATAACTCTCAATATATAAACTATTATTGATATAGTTCTAATGTTTTCATATTTCATCTTAAGAATTGTAAAATCTGTATTTGCCGATATTTATATCTCCATACCACATAAAATTTTGCAAGTATTTAATAAAAATTCCTTTGCAGAGAATATAATTTTAGACTATATATAATTTGAAATATTTTTATAAGTTCTTATCTTTTACTTGCATCATGGTTATTTTGAATGCAATTAAATTACGAAGTAGCGGATCGTGAAATCATTGCGCAAAACATTTGACAAAATGTAATCATATTTACATTGAATAAAAGACTTTTTCAAAGTAATTTTATCCTATTTTTGACTTTTATTTGAATTATTATTATACTTCCGTCAGTTTTTGGATAGAATTAAATTGACAATGTTGAGGAACACACAAAAATCTGATTTGGGTGTGGCAACTCGATTTTAAACCAAGATTTGTATTGTAATTAAAAATGTTATATTTTATTAATTATTAATCAATCCTATGATTACAAAAGTACATGAAACAATAGGGGGAATTTAATACAAGTCTACTTGATGAAAATGGTCAAAAGTCATATGAACAAAACTGTTGTACTTCTCCATACAGCGTGTCACACCCATTACCGGTTACGCCGGATTAAAGTATAATAAAGGTTAATTTTCCTCTTTTGTACAGCTCTTTGGTAGTTGCCAGTGAAGTTCTGACACACTTATTCAACGTTCAACACTTAATTTTACAACTTCAAGATTTTATCTTAGTTTTTTCTGCAAGAATTAAGGTTGAAACGGTCAACCATTTATAAATATTTTTTTTTTTAAATATAAAAACCCAGAAAGCATTTATTCTATTTCTGAAAAAGAGCAGAGTCCAAAGGTTTCGTTAAAACAGTTTTTTGCTCAAGGTTTGGGAATAAATCTAAAACTCGAAACGTTTCTTCAGATTGCAAAATACTCCATTATCTCGTCCACCTAGATCAAAGATTTCTTATTTCAACGCGTGCAAACATTTTTAATGTATGAAATATGCTTCATGTTTCTTTTCTAGGAACATAAAATCATAATATTAGAATTACTTCAACTAACTGAAATAATTAGATTTCGTAATGCGGACACACATTGTTCAGACTTAGTCGCATAATATTTTTTATTCACTTGATTTACAGACTTCAGACTTGAAAGGAACTACGAAATTTAAGAACCGCTGAGGTGTAAAGAATAGCAATTAACACAAAATGAACTACGAATTTATGAAGTTAATATATTAATATGTCTGCCGCCGTGATTCAAATTAAATTTGCGTCAGTATACATGTATAAAACAAGTACGAAAAATGAATTTGTGGAATGGCTGGAATAAATAGAATCCAAATTAAATAGAACAGAGGGAAAAAAAATCACATTAAATGAATCATTCGCACCAAAAGCAAAATTAAAAAAAAAATATTATTTCAAACATAGTTTGCGTCTACAGATATAAAAGATATATGCTTAAAAACAAATATTTTTAATGACAGAGCTTTCGATTTTTAATGCATTCATAAAAGTGGTGTTCTAAGAAGAAAACGTGGGAATAAGAATAATATTTACTTAGGCAGTTTAATGACTCATGCACAAAAAGTTTAATTTATTAAACACTACTTCAATGTTCACAAAAACTATGATGAATCCTAAACGAGTAAATGTTAACGAGAACGAAAACATGGATGGTTGGATTGTCGTATCGGCCACTTATCCCGCCAAGTGTTTTCTCGCCAAATCGATAAGTGCGCTAAATCTGGTAATCCTTTCGATTTTTGTATCAGGGAGGGAGAAGTCAGATCGTGTTGTGGTAGGGTTGCTACTCCAAAACACAACAAGCAAAAACGCGCTAAATTAGCGATTTTTCAAAATTTGGCGGACCAGTGGCCTATTTGACAATTTCACCTGGATTTTTAACTTACGTCACCTTCTGAAACAATGCGAGGGACCTCATAATTCTGAACCTCGGTCAAGAGACGAGGACAACACCTGAGCTGTCCCTTCCTCTCTCCAAGCATTAACACACTGACAACGGGAGGACTTCGTGTCATGACAGATTTTCGAGTATCAACTCATCTATACGGTGGGTGTTTAATGGCGATAGGTTTCGAACCCGCAACTCGATGGCGCCAACCATGAGTTTGTGACCACGACCGCTCGACTATCGCGACCGCATCGCGTTTGTCAAGAGATTCTATAATATTCCGGAAAACGTTATATTAACTGAAGTGGTATTCGGTCTTCACATTACAAGACTTCTCTTATGACAAGTATAGCGACTCATGACAGCAGAGTTTAAACACGCGTTCATCCGTGGCGTAACGGACTCCCGGCGGGCAGGGATTCTAGGGGGCTCAAAGCTTGACTGACTCCAAGTACGTATTTGAGCTTGGGGGCCTAAAACCTGACTTAGCAAGAAGGGGTGGGGGGAGAGCAATATTCTCTGTTAAGCCACTGGTAGATATTTACATTTTTCGAAAAATATTTTGACATCATTTATCAGTTCGCTTAACAGTGGGCTCAATTCATGACAGTCACACGAAAAAGGCAATCACGTGTTCTCGTGACTTAATTCATATAACTGATTTTAAACTAACTTGTACTCGCTGTTGTGCTCATAAGATTTAGATAAATTTATGTACTCGCAAAATTTAGATAAACTTATGCACTCGTAAAATTTAGATAAATTCATGCACTCATAAAATTTAGATAAATTTTCGAATTTCAATTCGATTCTTGAAAAAGTTTTTCAAAATGCAAAAGATAAGAATCTTATTTTATTCGTGCACTTTTAATTTAAGCATATTTTGTTTACTTATGTACGTTGTTATTGTTGTGCTTTTTAAAAGAAAGTTTCTGCAAAGAGCAAAAGTTGGCAACAACGAAGCGCATGAACTGATTAGCTGGAAACAAATGATTGTATTCATCGTATGATTATGACGTTACATGAATTAAAGAAACTAATTGGCTAGAAACACGTGGTTGTCATTATCACGGGACTATGACGTCACATGAATTTAGACCATTATCACATTAAATACAAAGCGGGTGCACAAGTAATAAAATTGTGTTTGTAAAAAAAAAAATGAAATAGATATACATTTTTACGCGTAGAAAAGTCTTTCCCTGAACTTATAGGACTTTTATCAAAATGAAATACAATTTTCGGCCGATAACGAAGGAATGCATCCACATGTAACGCACGCGCAGGAATTGAATACTCAATGTTCCTTTTCTATATATATATATTATATTTTGGATTAAGACGTAGCTAGTGAAACAGATATGCATTGCAAGGACAGGCTAATAATTTTTATTGAAGTAAACAAGGTAGTTATGTTTCATTTTGTTGAGCAATCCGCGATTCACAGGAATACAAGAAACAGGATGACAGTTGACCCGAAATACCGAAAGCTTCCGTTTTTATCAACGGACTGCAAACTCCTCGTTACGCCATGAATGGAACCATTATGTTAGAGGGCAACAAATTAAGAAAGAGGCAAAAATGACGTCCGTGAAGTTTACACCTGACGTAAGACCAATTTCCCATTGCGGATACGACTTATATGTACAAGAAAGGAATTAAGTTTGGACAGACATTTTTAGCATTCGTCCTTGCAGTTACGTGTTGAATGCCATACACAATAAAGCGTTCAGTGAGACTATTTTTTATTACATGATCACTTTTATGACGACAGTTAAAAGGCACGGTTTTTTTAATTGCTAAATATCTATATCCAGATCAATATTCCTTTTACATAATGGGATATTGGCGACGGATTATTTAATTTTAAGAACATCATCACACCACCTGAGGTTACATTTTCACTCTTGAAATTTCCGTACAATTAATGGTGCGATTTTTTCCCCAAATTCCATTATTCAAAGATTTTTTTTTTCACATAGAAAAAATATTCCCTTATTAATTACATTTGTGCAGTTATAACACATATACACATTAATCACTGTTTCCATATTAACTATTTTCTCATATCATACGTTTTTCGGCATTACGAATGTAACTGCGCTTCAGAAAGGTGACAAAGGTTTCATTTCGAAAAAGCGAATAAACGGTTTTTTCTCCTTTTTTTATATTTAATGTCAGTTGAATTAGAACATGCATGTAAAATTGTTTCTTTTCATTTTGTAAGAAAAAGTTATTTGCATGCTATTTTTTAACAAGGAAAGAATGACAAATCTTAAAAAAGTTCTCCTTTTATGAAAGATGCCTCCATAACAAAAATATTTTGCTAAGACCTCTACAGAGACTGAACTAAAATTTTTGAAAAATTCACATTTTCAGACTTACAATTAATCGAAATAATAACCGGGGATTTTGTTAAAATTTGTCTGTCCTGGTATTAAAATAAGCGAATAAATCCACTCAAAAATCATGTATGTAAAAAATCCTAGTTCAGGCTCTGTACAAAAGTCTAAGTTATATACATAGACAAAAATCATTACAAAAGAAGCATTTTTCATAAAAGTAGAATGTTTTGAATATATATTTATAAAATTCAAAGTTAAATGAAGAAAAATAAAAATAAAAATACAGAGGAAAAGTAAGACAGAGAAAAGAAAAAGAAAACAGAGAGAAGACGCGCGGATGTAAAATAAATCTTATTTTTAAAAGAATTCTTTTTTGAAAAAGTAAGATCAATTTCATTTTTCTACTCCTTTGAATTTTTCTTTATTCAATTTAATTATTTTAAATCTGATTTGAGTAAATTTTTTATGTAAAAAATTGTAATTTTTTGGTGATTGTTTTTTTTTATAAAACTATCTGAATTTTTGATTTATTGCTTCTTTTATTCATGATATTTATCTAATATTAAACCATGAATGAATAAAATAAATTTCTAAAAAATTCTACTCTCTCTTTTCTTAAAATTCCAAATAAAAAAAAAACTTTTTTCCATCGTTTTCGAATACATGATTACCATCTGTGATTCATTTAAGCAATTGTCCTCGTTATATTAATATAATCAACTATTTTTTTCTTTCTATTTCGACATTTTATTTATTTTCTTCATCAACAAAATTAATTCTCCTTATTAATATATTTCTAACTTTTCTCCTTTAATTTTCTATTTCTAACCAGTAGACATTAGAAACAATAAATTTTTTCATTGAATATAATACAGAATTTGAAATATTCACTTAAATAAGAATAACTAAACGACCTAATAAAGAACCTTATGAAAGTTTACACAAAACTTGACAATAAACTTTTAGCAAACGAAAAAATAAATTTTTAGCAAACGATAAAAGAAACTTGAATATTCTGAGATATTTACTACTAATATAGACATAACATTCCAGAGATCTATTATGACATGTTCAGCACATTCCAGCAAAATCCTTTTAAATAAACATAAACAACGTGGCTTGAATGACAATGTCATTCTTAAAAGGGATTAAAACTTCTTAGGAAAAGCATACAATTTATTTTACCATCGTCAACATCTTTTGTAAATTCTGAAGTTCCAGACAAAATTAATTAGAAATTTCCTTTCAAATCCAAGGAAAACACGTTTTAAGAGAAAGGAAAGCAAATCGTACTAGACAAAATATGGAGTCTGGTAATCTTGTGTTTTCCAAGTACAGGATAAATAGCAAGGACAGGGTATAAATAAGTGACCGGAAGAAAAACAAGCAGCTACGTGCCACTTACTAGGTACATACTTTTCTCAGCAACGAAAGTAAAACTAAGACAAGAGTGTATTTTCTCAAGCACTTTCATTATTTTTTTGCTGTGCTAAGTAAACACAAGATTAGTTGCTCGTGTTATGAAGACTTCTTTTGCCTCAACTTGAGGTATTGGGTCAAATGAGGGGGGGGGGGGAGGAAAGGATATATGTAATCAAGAGGAAAAAGAACTACACTAGAAACAATTCCTTTCTTGTGTTGCTGCGATAATTAAAGAATCGCACATTGATACATTTTTCTTGTTTAAAATAAGTTTACATTCATTTTTTTAATAAATTAAAAAGTTTTGTATATTGAGATTGATTATTCAAACATGACAAATGAATGAGTGAGTTTTTATTAACGTTGCACTATAAACGAGATATTGGCGACGGAACGCATAATTTTTAACCATGGTCAAGTGACAAGGGCAACCCCTCTTCGAACTTTCAACCATGCCTATGGGGGGGGGATTTGAGCCTTGACAGATTTAACGTGCATCAGCCCCTTTACACGGCGGGACTTGAGAGGCACTAGGCTCGAACACACGACACGCCGGCCACGAGTTCGAGACCCTTACGACTAAGCTACCACGGCTGCTCAAACTTGAAGAAGAGAAAATACAAAATGCAGATACAAAGGAAATATCAATGCTAGAAGTTTTTCAAAACACTTCTATAACTTTTACTTAGAGGAGCGTAACAAAAGTTCACATATTTGCAATCACGTGTTTTCCAGCCAATCAGTTCCTGCGCTTCGTTGTTGCCACCTTTTGCTTTTAGCAGAAACTTTCCTTTAGTACATTTTGTCAATAAATTATAATGCACTTACGTAAACAAAAAGACCCCATAAAAAAAAAAAATACACGTATAACGTTAGGGATTAAAAAAATTTTTTTTTTGAAGAACCTTTTGATGAATCTTAAACCTGAACATCTTTACTAAATTAGCCAATTTGGACTGTTCCTATGTCGCTATTCTTCTATTGCGGGTGTGAGAGGGTCTTAGTAAGAATCAGGCATTTTTCTCAAGTTAAACACTTTTATTTCTTTTAACACTTATTTGACTATGAGAATTACTGAGAATGCACTCTTATAACTAAATCCGTGGTGCAATCAACTTATTCATTTTCTAATATAAACACGAACACTTATTTATTCTCCTGAACGCTCTTGTTGCAACACTTGCTTAATCGTCAGCCGTATGGTGGATGGCTTCCTTTCTCTTAATCTTTCCTTCTGGGATTAATAATACTACGACCACCAGATCGCTCACACTATGCTTTCTTCTGAAAATAATTTCAGTCATCACCACCTTCTTCACGACTCGCACTTAAATAGAAGCTTGCATTTACATAAAATCAAGTCCTCTCTACGGAAAGCGGTTCAATAAAATCGCAGTTAGAAAGAGTATTTTACCCAAGTAGATTAGTGGAAGCCATAATAGAACCCGTTACACCTTTTATGATTGATTGATACGTCAATACAGAGTGATTTTATGATTCTTATTTTCTTTTATAGTTTCCATATATCAACAGATTTTACAAATTGAATCCAAATTTTAAATAGTCAAATGAGCTAAGATATTTCAATGGTACTTATAAATCTTGAACTGATAAAATGATTAAAATAAATATAAATCATAATACTTCATAAGAAAATGTTATTGATTTGAAACAACATATTTTAAACCTTTGAACTTATAGTTGGGAAATATAATTTTTATTGTAAAATAAAGAGTTTTATAAAAATTCAAAACAAAAGCGATACACTTTTAAAAAAATGGTTGCAATCAGAAAAAATGAAAATTTACATTATAATAATTAAACATAATTTCCATTGTGAATTACATAAATTATAGCAGTATTCTTCACAAACTAGTTAAAATGCTTTCAAAAGTTCAGTCTTCGATTTTTAGTTATAAGCGCGTAGACACTTAAAATTGGAAAAACAATTAAAATTTAAGTAAACTCAATTAATGGCTAGGTTGAAATTCATTTTGGTTATTAGAAAATTTCGTTGAAAATACTGAAGAAGTTTCCAACAGTTTAAATAGTTTTGCGTTTTAATTATTTTTTTTTATGTCTACATCTGCATTCGCAGCTTTCATAGGCCAATGAATATACCCATAAAATAGAAATAGAATATACATAAAGAAAATGTATTAATACAAAGTAATGGCTCAATGGTAAAGAGAAGTAAAATCTATTTTTCTTAAATTATGCAACACAAAATTGTTGTTCAAAATGGAATTTAATAAATAAAAGCTTATTTGAAATAGTGTAATAAAAAAATGCAGTAATAATTAAAAAAAAAATCCTTTACAAAAAAAAAAAAAAAAAAAAAATTGTTGCAAAATAACACTTGTCAATTTTGTGATTTTATTTTAAATCACAAAACAACTAATTTGTTAATTTTGGAGCTATTACAAGGTGTGAGACGTTTTGTAAAAATTATTGCATCAAATATAGGTTATAAGATATATATAGGTTATAATTCAAAATGAATATAGCGATTATAAACGGCTATAACTATTAATCGAAAATAATTGATCTGAAAGAAATACACACAAAATGCAAAAGGAAGTTCAATTTTTCAATTAGTTGTGGCGCAAGCTCAATGAATCAAAAATCTATGCCTACCGAAATCCGGTTCATTGCAGTCATATCATAAGTGAAAACTGCTAGTATTACAACAAATATTTACCTTGACATGTTTGAGCAATGGCTGATGCTACAACTAGAAGCAGAATCCACGCGTATTACATCTTTCCACAAAATGAAACATTCTACATTGGGGTGTGGAGGTTTAAACGTTTTCGAACCAACATCATCCAAAGCATTGGAGCGGTGGCGTCGAACTGGTGCTGTCAACCATGTGTTTTGCTCTTAGCCACCTAGTACAGGGATGGCGAACCAATGACACGCGACACAATATTTTGGGCACGCCACCAAACAAAACGGTTTGAATTTTAGTTCAAAATATTTCCGTAATTGATTTATCACAATCAAGGAATTTTCAGCGAGATTTTCTCAGTTCAAAGAATTATCGGAAACGCTCAAGTTTATTATGTACCCTGATGTGACTTCATTTAGTAAACTGAACTTGTCCCAATTCGATTGGCAGGAAATTGAAGAATTTGAAATGCGATTGATTTCCAGTCTAGTTCAATATGGATTCAAAAACATATTGAAACAAGAAATTGGAATTGAAACCAAAAGATTCACAAGCAATATGAATAAAAATGCGAGTAACGAAATTTTTGAAAAATGGAATTCAATTCCACACTCATTGAACTGTTTGAAAAAGCTGGTTCACATATATATGCTACTTAAACTATATTTTCATCTGCGAGTCATTAGTTTCAGAGAGGAATAACATTAAAGACTCGCTTAGAAACCATTTGGCAGACGACTCCAACTCAGCATGCATTTGCTAAAAGTAACATCTTACAAGCCTTACTTGCGCATTTCTTACGCACTTGCTTTGGTGAGATTCCAGGCATTCTTCAGAATGTATGGCGTGAAATGGATCATCATATGTTAGAACTGCACCACATGACCACTTGTATATCGCGGACAAAATGATTTTAAAGATAATGGCAAAAGAGCCATGTTTGCTTTATTTATTTTTTATACTAAGGCACGAAATTCATAGTGGTAATACAAAAAATTTCGAAAAAAAAAACCTATAAAGAAATATTCATAAAAGAGGCGAAACCTGCCCAAAATAGGTGAAATAAGCGATGAACCATAAGAATAGCATTTGAACTGTAAGTTTTGAAAATAAATATAAACATAAGTATCTAACTTCTATCAAATAAAGTTTTTGAAACAATCATTTAATGGACTATAAAGAGAGAGAGATGATTCAAATAAACATTAAAATTCTTTAGGAATATAAACGAATTCTTATTAAGTGGATATCCATGAAATGGAAAAAAGTACATATATTTCAAATTTTCATACCCCGTCCCCCTCAAAAAATAAGTGCCTAGAAAGCGAGAGACACAAAGCTCAATATTTGAATTTCCCCAGTTACAGATTATTCTTCCGTGAAAAAACATGATTCTACGGATCAAATTTAATAACAAAATGTCAGCTCCGATTTCTGCAAAGATCTTTCACTCGCCTAAAAGATGGTTATTTACGAAGCATGCAAAATGACATTTAAACATCGAAAACTATTGTCTGGATATGCCCACCAGCATTTTTGTTGTGTACAATGGATAGCAAGTTTATTTTTCCGTTTCCGGATGCAAATGAACTCATTACTCAAGATTGATTGATCCTAAGGATATTTTTAATTCCAACCCACGTACTAAATCAGCCTTCGATACTAGATGAACATATTAAAACGTCACCCCAATGAAACAAGTGTAAATTCTTGTTAAGAGAGATCATTCTTGTTAGCAAGCAATTTAGCGTACGACTTGCGGTCGCTCATCTCATTAAAAAGAAAACAAAACCAGCTAATATTTTTTTTTTATCATGCTGATCGTTGTTACTTCTGGAATAGTACATATATGTTAGCCATTACTCGCCCGTTTCGATGGGTATTTCATGAGGTTCTACAATTATACATATATGTTGTTTTTAAATTATTGAAATCTTAAGTCCTAGAATTAAGCCTTTGATGGTATTGAAAAAAATCATTCTTATAGTCCTCGCTTTTTGATTTAAAAAGAACAGGACTTGAATTATGAAACAAAAGTATATTTATTTTTTACGCCCCCCTTCCCATTTCTCAGAATCGATTTCCGTAAAATCAATTTTTGGTGAATCTCCACATCACAAAAGAAACATGCTTACGAATTTTTAAGTCTGCCAGTCTAATAGTTCAAATCTCTCAATATTTTTTTTCTATGTATAATATATATAACGTTCCCTTTACGCATATAACCCCTTTAGAAGTCGATTTCCTCAAAAAAAAAACACATTCTTATCAAATCTGTACTCAACAAAAGAAACATGTTTGCTGAATCTAAAAATCTAAAGGAAGAAGAATAACACAGATATAATAATACAGAAACATAAATTTATTTTTACCGATAACTTCCCAGTAATCCCCTAGGGAGTTGATTTCTATAAAACCCGTTCTTAATGTATCATTACTCAACAAAAGAAACCTGCTTACCAAATTTTCCAGCTGTAGCTCTCTTACTTCAAAAATGAGAACGTTTCTGCAATCCTCGCAACTCCCTCCCCGTGGGAGTTGGTTTGCATAAAACTTGTTCTTTGAGAATCCCTACTCAACACAAAAGAAACATGCTTGCCAAACTTCTAGACAGTAGGTCAAAAAATTAAAAACGGGAATTTTTGTCAAAAACGCCACCGCAACCCCCTTTGGTTGATTTCCGCAAAATCCGTTCTTAACGCATCTGCACTCAACAAAAGAAACGTCCCTGTCAAATTTCAAGTCTGAAGGACCAATAGTTCCAGATATCTCGTGATGAGTGAATGAATGGGCCTCTTTTCTCCTATATATACACATGAATATTGTTTAAAAACAATTCGTAATTATCAACAAATACATAACAAAATAGTTGTCAAGAATAGAAATGATTTAATTACAAATCTAACTTACAGTAAAAAAAAGCCTAGTTTCATTATTTCAAGTAGTAAAAAACATCGGGAAATTCTATAGGGAAGTGAGAGAGAGAACTCCCCCCCCCCAAAAAAAAGATTGAAACAACGGTTTAGTTAAACAAACGTCTTAATTAAGAGAGATAGAGATCTTACTGATAATTACTTTTAAGGTTGCCTTCTAGCCATTTTCAATTTGCCAGCGAATGCAATGTTAATCTTTCGGAATTTTTATTTTCATCCTCAAACTTACGCTGGTTGGGTGGCGTGGTTGGTTTGTCGCTGGTCTTCTGCACCCAAGGTTGCGGGTTCAAACCCGGCCCAAGTCGGTGGATTTTCATGATGCTGAAAATCAACAGCGGCCATGTCGTAAGCATGTAACACGGCATGTAAAAGATCCCTTTTACATGATCCTTTTTACATCCCTTTTACCCCCCTTTTTTACAATTATTCACATAACTAATAAATTCATTCCAAAACATTTATTTTTGAATAATATTTTATCTATATTAAATTTTACTAGACAATTACATAAAATACAATCGTTTCTAACTATATATTACTCCTATCCATTTGTTTTGAAAAATTTATATAAGATAGGAATAACGGAAATTCTTCGATGAATTATTCTATAAATAAAAAAAGAAATTGATGGTTTCTAGTACTTAAAGTAGCACTAGTTATATTTGGCTTACATTGAATTTTAGAACGTAAAAGAAAAAGATTTCGCCTTTTAGTAACACCTTTAGAATTTTCAATGTTCCCTACTTCTGTAGAATATATTAAGTTGAATGAATCTTAAGAATAGAAGGTACATTTAGAGTAATAGGTTAAAATTGTACTATCATATAAATAAAGCATTTGAATTACAACGATTTTACTGATTTAATGCGATCATTAACATTAATATAGGTAAAAGTTTTCGCAGGAAAAATGTATGTCGTGTAAGTAAATGTTTAGTAACTATGAATTAACAAGAGGGCTATTGGCGACGGACCTGGTAATTCTGAACCATGGCCAAGTAATGAGGACGACCCCTGAGCTGGCACCCCCTCTCCAAATTACCACACAACACTGGCACCCCCTCTCCAAATTACCACACAACACTACCGAGAAGGAATTCAAACCTCCAAAGATTTATCGTGCATCAGCCTCTCTACACGGCGGGTCTTCAGTGGCACAAGGGCTCGAACTCATGACACCACCGGCCACGAGTTCGTAACCCTAAACACTAGGCAACCATGGTCACAAATGTACATCAAAATCGTCTATGATTTGATTAAATTTAGTTTACTAATGTGAAATTACATCAATTTGAGAACGATTAACGATAAATTCCATAATTTAGACCAGGGATCGGCAACCTCTTAGCTGTGGCATGTCAAATCAATGTACCAATATGATTCAGCGTGTTCCACAATAGGACATTTTTGAAAATTTTTTATTCCCGCGATACTGCGAGCCGTATTAGAGGATAGAGGTCAATAATATAGATTTAAATAGTTTTATTACATATTAATTTTACATCATTTGAAGATATTTCTTAACATAAAAGTTAACAACATAAAATATAACTATTTTTTCAAAAAAAAATAATAATTGTTTATGCATTATGTATTTTTAAACGTATTTCTTAAAATAAGAAATAGACAAATCCCTTCATCATTGTTTCATAAAAAGATAAATAAAAGTTTTAATGTGTGTGTGTTGTATGTGCGAACCTAGTACTTGAACCGCACACTTTCAAATCGCAAAATCAGGGATGTTATAAGTGACTTTTAATTTGACATGATTCCGAGTATATCAAAGAATTTCTTTGCAGAATCGAAATATTTTTCATACGAAGGAAAAATTTATACTTATAGATATGAGGAACCAAATGCGGCAAGCAGAGTACTTATGCAATTTTCTCTCAAATAAATCTCTACAGAAATGAAATTCCAATAATTTACAAAAACTGTAAATTTATCTTTACGGTTATCTTTCAGATTTTTTTCGTGATTCGGTAAAGGTCCATTATTCTGAAATTTTTTGTCAAATAAGGTCCATTACAAATTTATCAATTTCCATCCACTCAAAAATTTATAAATTTGTAGAATTGTGCAGAGTGCCACTGAGAATTGTACAGCGTGTCACATGTGCCACGCGTGCCATAGGTTGCCGACCCCTGATTTAGACCTTTCGTTAAATGACATGAGCTGGTATATTTAACTCTTCTAACTTCAGGACGATAACAGTAATTGATTTGATCGGACATTCGTCCCAATTTCTCCTACCAGCAGTATCAGGGAAATTAGAACTTCAATCCACAACGTTTCTAATGAATATACGATTCCCTGACAGAATATAAATTACGTATATGAAATTCGATTTTTTTAAATCATAACTTTATGATAAATTTTTATAGTAAATAAGGTTTATAAGGATGTTATGCAAATTAAAAATAATATTTACGATTTTTACTTCCTGTAACTGGATATATTATAGTGGCTATATATTCAAGCAATGCTAAATATTCTTCCCAAATGAACTTTTCCTCGCCCAAATTTGCAAGCACATGTCTCAGAAAATTTATTACCTTTTCAAGAGAGGAAAAAGTCATAAAATGGCACGTTGTTAACAGTTCTTTCTCTCTAAAATGATGCTAGTTCCTGAATGGAACATAACACATAAATCATAAGTCAGGAATAACAAATCATTAAGGAGACTTAAAACAAAGGAACAGCTAGATCAATTTCTTCTTTTGCTCTTTAAATTCATTCATGCTTTATTTTAAGAAGTAATTCCAGCGCTTTTAGGTGACAAACAAACATTGAAGGACATATTAAAAGGGGAGGGGAGGAGGTCGTTAAAGTTATCAGTAAAACTGCTTTGATAAATGCGAAACAGAATAAAAGGCTTATGCAAATGCTTCGCTCTGCTTCTCACTTATAAAAATTTAATCGAAAGAGATTCTAACACGCAACATCCAGATATGAATCAAACCATTTGAAAAAGGTCAATTCAATTATAGGTATTTGTTACATTAACTCATAAAACAGGTTGGGTTGAGTTTTTAACCGCTTCTGAAGTGTTGATGATTATGTTGACAAAATAAAAGTAGTAATAGCAGAAAGAACACAGAAATAGTTAAATTTCATCAAGTAACTTGCTTTAAACGTGCTAAAGAAGACGAACTTCTTTGAAAATAGATAGTTGAACGGTTTTTTTTTTCAAAACTGAAATTTCCGTAAAGTTTTATGCAGACTAATGATTTAGTAAATTCTCAACAGAAGAGTGTACGCCAAAACCAATTACATTTGCTTAAACCAAATGGCTATCATTAAATGAAAAGCTTTTACAGACCATTAAAAAATAATAATTTCTACATATTTTATAAGTAGGCTTTTACAATTCCATAAATTCTCTACGGAAAAAATAAGTTCCATAGCCTCCTGCATTTCACTCAGACATGTCTATCAATAAATGAGTAGCTTTTACGAACAGTTAAAAAATTATAATACATACTGCAATAACATAAATGGAGCTCTTTCGAAAGCCATATTTAAACAGAGATAAAAAAAAAAACTATTCGCATAATTTACCATAAATAATAATAATTTACAACAATAAGAACAAAACGTACTCACATGTTTATGTAAATTCAGAAAACAGAATGCTAGAAGATATTCAAAAACAATGGCAATACCTGCATATATCTGAGTAAAATTCCCTTTTTCTTAATTTAAAAAATAAAACGGCATTAAATAAATATTACGGCATTCGAAATGAAGAAAACAAATAATAAAATAGAATGAAAAAAATATTTTTGCCTTTTAGAACTTATTTATATCACGCATTCTATTCTAATTTTACTAGCTATTCAACTTTATTACAGCAAATTACACAAGGTGGTTTTTTTTTTTTTACTTTTACTGATTGCAACCAATTCTCAAGAAGACTTTAATTTTATTATAATACTACTCTTACAATGCATTTAATTGCACAAAAAATTCTACTTATTCAACTTTTAAACTTATTAACAGTTCAATTGTAAACCTAATGGAATGGGAATAACAGATTCAAATTCCTGCCTAATTTAGGACCATGACGTACCCTTGACTACGAATTATTTTAATATTTGCCCCGTTGTTTTAAATAGTATTTCTTTGAATGTTGTTGACTATGGCTTTGATGGTTGATTATTGTTCTACATTGTAATGGGCTGTTTGTCGACTAAGACCGAAAAAGATCAGAGGACATAGAATTTAAAAAAAACTCTGAACCTAATCAATTTTCTATTGAAGGCTACTATTAGATTTTTTATAACATCGAAAATAAAAAAGTAATTGCAAATATGTTGATAAAATTAACATTTTTCACCTCGGAAATTTGTATTTATTCAAAAAATTGCGTTTTATGGTTCAAAAATTTCCCAAGTTGTTCATTCTGGATCAGAAGTTTCCATTGAAAACAATTTAATGGTATTTTCTACGGTTATTTAATGTAGCGCATTAAATATATTCTACCTTCATCCAAAACTGAAAATGATTTAAGTTCCTTTTAATTGCTGTATTGCTGATATAATAATGGATGTACTTTTATATTAAAAAAAACCAGTTTGGTAGAAACAAACCAAATTATCATACGTTAACTGCATGTCTTATTAATTTTACTTAACAAACAACTGCATATGTTTAAAATGCTATAAAAATAATGCACTCTCATGAAAAAAAAAAAAGAGTTAGATCTCAAAACAAGAATATAAAAATTATGTTTCAAAATTGAAAGAGAAATTTTTCAAAATATTCTAAAATAATAAAATTTAATTATCTTGTAATATTCTACTAAGAAAAAGTCGTTTCTTCCAAATAAAAAAAGCAGATATTATAATTTAAATAATATTTAAATACTGCAGCAGTTTTAAAATTGGAAATATCAGTATGTCCCATAGATAAATATTACTGATAATTTACAGGAGAATAATAATTTTTTCTTTCTAAGGTTTTTTGATAAACTAACATTCTGCATTAAGTTGTGTTTTTATTAAAGATTTGTAAAATAATTTATTAACCATAAAAAAGTGAGACTACTTTTTTTACGTTTGAAAAACCTTTTTTTTGACAGAATTAACTTTAACAATAATTTTTTTTTAAAGAGATATTTAAAAATAAAATCATCCGTGTAGACCACCAACCTTACAACTCACCAATGAATACGAACGTCTGTTCTTTTTCTTGGGAGGCTGAAACCACGCATTCCGTCTTCTCCAGATGTCCACATATTGCATCCGAATCCACTGTCGCTTCCATCTGGGCATGATAAAAGGTTCCTAATAACAACAACAACTGGGTGCGGAGGATCGCATTCGAATAATGACCACAGATGAAAGTCGCCAAGAAAAACGTCGCGTGCACCTTTTCACGCTTCGATAGCCAACCGGCGGTTTTAACAAAAACCTTGGATGCCTTTCTTCAGAACTCTCCAAAAGAATGGGACGGAATATTGAAAAGGTGGCAAGAAGTGTGACGAAAAAACACCAAGGTGCTCGGTGTCATGACTCCCAAATTCCGTCTTACAAATACAGTGGCCGGATGTAAAGAAAAACCCAACATGCCTTTCATCATAACCACCATCGTTTTTAAGAAATAGGCCATCGGATTTTGAGAGATGAAGATTGTCCTTGCTTCGGTGTGTGTCCTAAAAAATTCGCCAAAGCTTGTCAAGACTGAACTTAAGTCGATGAAACAGCACTAGAAAGTCATCAAGGTGCGTCCATTTTGCACGCTAGGCAGATTCTTAGGTAATTAAATGGGCGAACATGCGATATGATTCAATAAGGGATTTAAGGCTTCACGGAAGAAAGGTGACAGTTTCACTTCTCTATGCTGTAGTAAGGGATACTTTAACGAGGATAATTAACTTGCGGTGTGACGCTTGGTTCGCCAGGGTGAAAATGATTGGGTGTTTAGCCACTCTGCAGCTTTTATCGCATCTAGACTATTTCTGAGGGGTTAAATATATCGCCCATAAAACATTAAAATTAAAAATATCTCACTCTTGAGTGAGGAGTGGTTAACGTCAACGAGCGGACCTTTTATTTCCCTGTTGTTCACTACAAAGCTTTTATCTTTTAATGGCATATGCACACTAAGGCACTTTTAAAGTTCCCAGATATATCAGTTTTATTTCAAAATAAAAAAAAAAGTAATAAGTTTCATAGAAGTATTTTAACAAAATATTTGTCTTGAAAACGTATTTATTCGAATCTAAACCACACTTTTTTTCTATTAAATGCTACTGAAAATCGGATACGGCTTGTAATTGCAGTCGAAAAAATTCGCTGCATTGGCGAAGTTGAACTTGATACTGACGGTTAAAACAATTACAGGCTCATGTATGTATAAAAGTTTTTATGTATAACACAGAAAAACACTGATAAAATTCACAAACTATTCTCTTCTTATCAGTTTTAATTTTAATTTTTACTTAAATTTCGTAAATATCGAATACCGATAAACCATTTTAAACTAGTTTTTATATTTTTCATAAAAATGTGTTGAGAATTTCGGGTGCGGCTTAGAATCGATAGTGGCTTAGAATCGAATAAATACAGTCATTTTTTTTTATCATGGCAAACTACAATCTTATTAATTAAAATACAATATTAGTAGTAAAAGAACAGATGCACCTTTAAAAGAAAACAGGAAATAAAAATTACGATAGCACAAGATTTTACCGTATTTTATGGTTAATTAAATTTTCGATTAAAGTTGTTTACCGGAAACCCATTAATGAACCCTTTCCACAATGCTTTCTAAGCGTCAGCCTATTAATTGATTTTGAATGGCGCAGCTTAATGATCCATACGCTATAATTACGATTTTAATAGTAGCAATTATTTAGAAGAAAAAAATAGCAAATATTTTTAATGCAATTCGATAACACCAGATAATTTGAAATGGAACTAATCGACCAGATTCTTATCGATTATAAATAAATTACTACCTTCAGAGACGGGCAAGTAGTGGCTTAAAAGGATATGGAAAGCTCGTAAATGGTATGTTTTACCTCAAATGTTTAAAGAAAAAAAAATAGAATTTAAAATTGATTAATAATTAAAACTGAAAAAAAAATATTTAAACAATTCTAATTTTGATTGAAATAAATTAATTTTTTAACATTTTCCAAAAGATTTAATACCCTAAAATGAATTCAATAATTAATACAAAAATAAAACTTCTGAAATAATTAAATAAGCGTAAAAAAGGAATATAAATAATAATAAGGGGCGCAGCTAGAAATTTTCCATGGGGGAGGGGAATCCCACTTCAATTTAGATCTCGAGTGAGTGAACATTTACGTCGCACTGTTCAGCTACTCGAGGGTTTTTGGCGACGGACCTTGTAATTTGAACCATGGTCAAGTGACGAGGATAACAACTGAGCTGGCAAATCATCTCTTAACTTCCACACCACACCAACGGGAGGGTGTTTGAGCCTCGCCATATTAAACATGCATCGGCCCCCTCTGCACGGCGAGTCTCCAGCGGTCCTAGGCTTGAACTCGTGACACGCCGGCCAAGAGTCCGTTACCATAACCACTAGGCTACCACGGCCAACTTAAATCAAAATTAATTTCAAATTTTATTCTTTATTTTTAAGGTGAAAAGAATGTTTATCAGAAGCATTAATTTTTAATTATCCAAATAATTACAGAATTATTATTGAATATTAATCCCCCCCCCCTGAAAATGAGGCGTATTTTTGTTTTGTTTTATTCGAAGCTATCTGCTTACAATTTCAGTATACAGCAATTCTAATGGGGGTTACAACCCTATACCCCATTAAGGCTCCGAGTCTAATCATTACGATGACTATGTTCAGAACCATGATTTTTAAAAAAGCATATAAATGGATAATTTTTTTATGTTTAATGTCAGTTGAACTAGAATATACATATAAAGTTGTTTTAGGAACATTAAAATAAAAATACTATTTAAATGTCATTTTTTTCGCAAAAAATAAAGAGAGACTGAAATATTTTCAAAACATTCAGCTTTTATGAAAAATGCTTCTATTTTGCCTGTACATAACTAAGATTTCTGCATGAACTAGGATTTTTGAACTACATAATTAAGGAGTGGATTTATTCCTATTTTATTACATCCAAGTAGATAAATTTAAAAAAAGACGCCCGTTATTACTTCAATTGATCGCAAACAAGTAATATCATTTTTTTTAAAAGTCAATTCCTACTTAGGTCGACAAAGAAAATTTTTATTTCAGTTACTTTTTATTAAATAATTACAATTAATATAAGTATGTATATACATATGACAGAATCACAACATTAAGTGACAAAATAGCGATTTTTCTTGCAATTTTCCATTTTCCTTTCGATATGTGATGTTGGACTATTTTTTTGTTTGCAGCTATTTATTCATTCATTAAATTTAATTATTCTAATAAAATAGTATAGTAAAAAAGAAATCACATTCTCAGAAATTAGGCCCTCCCAGGTAAGATTCGAACCCACAACCTTTGGATTAGAAGTCTAACGAGTTACCGAGACACAACGACGATTTTCCTTTCTATTTATGGCGTTGAACTATTACTTTTGTTTGTTGATGTTTATTTATTTTTTAATTTAATTAATGCATTAATATTTGAAAAAACTGTATTAACATCAAGTGCCATCCACTATAAGTTTAAAAAATGTATTTGAACTTGAGAGGATGAATAAAAAGTATTTTATTAACGATTGAAAATTTGAACAAGATATATATATAAATAAATAAACATATAAAGGAGAGTGTGAATTAATAGAGTAGGAGTTAAAAAAACTTCGTTCAGCCCTGGTATAGAAGTCCTAGCAACATATAAGCAAAATATTATTATTATTGTTATAATAGAAGCATTTTTCATAAAAGGAGAATGTTTTGAAAATAACCCAGTCTTTATTCAATTTTTGCGGGAAAAAAATTGCATTTAAAGAATTTTTTTTCTTGAAATAATATTCTTAAAATAGTTTTACATGTATATTCTAATTCAAGTGACACTAAATAAGGGGGGGGGGGGGGAATTCATTTTTACGTTTTTCCAAAATTACGGCTCTGAATGTGGCCACCTCCTAATATGCACGGCTCTTACATTTTCAGAAGAAGAAAAAATGAATGGATAAAAAAATACTTTCGGTATTATATATATTTTTGTTAATACCGTAATTTCACAAAGTTCAAGTAGCAATTGGAAGTCAGTATCGATTCGGATGTTGTGATTCTTTAGATACATACTTATCACACTCCTAACAATGCTCTATTAATGTGATTAAATATCCATTTTAATACACGTATTTGTACAACACCGTAGCTATAACGTTAGAAAGAATAACAGAATCGTGAAGTAGATGGTAGCACAACGCAGATGGTAAATTTTTAAAAATACACAACAGAAATTACGCTTTTGAAAAATAAACTCTTTTTAATGTTGTCTCTGTGTGCTGTAATTGTACCAATATTTAATTTTCAATCAATGAGAACTAATAATGTGACTTCGATTATTGCAATTTTTCAAAAAAAACTCATAAAAATCTAACACAATTAATTCCTTAACAAGTAATATAAAAAAAATTTTAAGTCAATCCCTACTTGAACGGATGAATAGAAAGCATTTTATTAACGATTAAAAATTTAAACAAGATATATATATATAAATGAATATACATATGTACATAGAGAGAGTGAACTAATAGTAGGAAATGAAAAAAAAACATGATTTGTCTGCATTGTTGTAACAATACACACCCGGTTTGGATAGTTTGGCAGAAAAACTGGTTTTTGACGCCAACTTTTGTCATTGTTTTAACAGTTACATGTTTACAACAATCTAGATAAATCTAAGTTGGCGTCAAAAATCGGTAATTGATTAAATTAAATTAATTAACCTGTAATTAATAAATTAATATTTGAAAAAACTGTATTAACATCAAGTGTCATCCCCTACAAGCTTAAAAATTTTTATTTGAACTTGATTGGATGAATAGAAAAATTTATAAGTAATTGAAAATTGAACAAGATAAATAAATATATAAATATAGAGAGAGTGTGAGCTAATAATAGGAATTGAAAAATAGTCACAAACACACATTTGCTTTTTAAACTTAAATAAAAGAACGATTACATTAGTAATTAAACAATTACCGTATTTATTGAATCTTAGCCTGGCTTTTTCCAATACCAATCCTACTGAAAATCGAGTGCGGCATAGAATCGATGGCAGAAAAATTCGTTGGAAGGGGGAAATTGAACATGATACTGACAGGGTTTGAGCAATCATCACAGGTTCATGCACATATATTTTAGAGTTTCCAATGCTTGTAAAATAAAAAAATTATCCACTTCTTTTTGTTCTCATTTAATATTTTTAATTCCGCAAATACCGGATATCGATAAATTACTTCACATTCTTCTTTTTTTTATTTTTTGCACAAAAACGTTTTGAGAATTTGAAGAGCGGCTTAGATTCGAATAAATACGGTGTATACCATTTTCCATGAAGAAAACATAATACATTACCTTGTTACTATCTTCTTTGGGACTGTTATCAGAAGCTCTGCCATGAGCCGACTTTCCAGCTTTATGCAACATCCCATGGGGCTGTAAAGAAACACATTTTAAAATCCCACGATAATGAAGAAAAAATTCGGTGAAAATCTAAAAAAAAAAGACGAAAAAAAAAAGAATTAATCATTACAGAAACTTTCAATCTTCGGCACAAGTCTGCGAATTACGTTTCCCTCAAACCAGAGAAGAAACAACGGTGAAAAAAACTTCAATAACGAAAATAAATCAGAGGTGGAACTAATATGGTGTAATGGGGGAACTAGAGAAACTAACTCCAACTGAATCGCAATGTATCCGTGAAGTTCAATGAATTATTCAGAACAGAAAACAGACCTACTTCCTGATTTCAATTAGAACTGTTTCCTACTCTTTCGATTCACTCTGTGTTTGGATTATTCTCAAAGTCTCCCAATTTTCTTACAATGTAGTTTTCTAGGAAGTTTCAGAACGATTGAATGTATTCGAATGAGGAAAACCATATCAAACATGCGTCAATTAATGACAGCAATAAGAATGCTTATCATAATAACACTTTCAAAATGGTGAAATTTTATAAAAGAAATCGAAGTTGTTCTAAGCAAATAGTTTGAAGCAAAAAAAAAAAAACCATGGACATTTCCTGTAACGTAAAGAATACATGGCATGAATTATAAATTTCAGATCTACAATAAAAGAAGAGAAATTGTAGCAGAAAGGCTAAATATCAGTAAAAATAATAATGATACATCTAATTTAACACTTCATCAGGGCACTTTTCTTTAATACACATCACCATTTTTTTTTTTTTTTTGAATACTCCAAATCAAGAATTTTTTCATTTGATATAAAGCTTTAGTTCGAGATTTATGCCGCTGTATAAATAATTCAACAGTAATTACAAATTAACAATCTTTAAAAGTTCATTTATATTATAACTATAATTAGTAAATTTTTTTTAAAAAAACCCTGATTCATTCTATGATTATATAACTATGATTATATTGAGCAATAATGTAAGTTTGTAATTTAATTTTTTCGACAAAAATGTAAGTTTGTAATAGTAAATTTGTTATAAAATTATTTCTCAATGTGAACTGAATGTCGAAAGGGAAAAATAGAATGAATATTAAACTAGTAAAGCACAGCAACAAAATAAACGTAGACAACTCTCCGGATTAATGCAACATCTCAATTGTAACAACGATGGCTGTAAATTAGAAAATAAGTAATTAAATTCTTTTGTATTTCTTGAGAACAATATTCCAATACACCAATATAATAAGCTGAAAACATTTGTATTTTTGAATATTAAATTTTAAAATGAACAAATAAATGAAGGGGGAAAAAAACAGCATGATTTAGCAGACTCAATCCTATTACCCAATCCCGAGCAAGAGTGTTCAACAATCAACGGGATTTCGATTAATCAGCCTTTTACCAACCTTCAATGAAACAGTGAACACAACTTCAAGCCAAGCTCCCCCCACACACCTTGTGTCTTTTTTTTTACCGGAAGCAGATGCCATTAAATCCATTAAGATTGATCGTTTGAGGTTTGCGGGCTACATCTGTCGAATGAACCCCTCATCCTTGACGTTCAGAATTTTCAATTACAAATCTATTGGAACTAGAACTAAGGGTAGGCCCGAATTGAGAGATGGGCTGAATGTGTGGAGGACGATTTTAAAATTTTAAGAGTGATTAATTGGAGAACTGTTGCTAAGCGGAGATAGGAATAGAAGAGGGTTCTTGAGAAAGCCTTGGCCCACCCTGGGCTGTAGTGTCAATAGAAGAAACTCCGACGCAATCGCATTCAATTTTAATTCACTAAATTAATTCGGGTTCATGGGAAATCAAAGAATGACCATTCAAATTTCCAGAAAAAAATAAAGGAAAATACTAACGAACGATACTGAGTTTCTTCGGATTATCTTTATTTACTTCGTAAAAAAGGAAAATACTGATAAGTCATGCAGAGTTTAAAAATAATAAAAATAAATAAATCAGATCAAGAATTTATTTTAAAAATTTTTTGTAAGGAAAAACAAATTTAAGTTTCTATTTGAACGAATCAATACAACACTAAATATAATGAGAGAAGTAAGATGGATCTGACTTGATTGTTTATTAACATTGCGTTTCAAAGGCGCACGAGAGCTATAAGCGACGGACTTCGTAATTTTGAACTACTATCACGTGATGAAGGCGATATCTCTGAGCTCTGATATCCCATTTCCAAATTTACCTAGACACTAAAGTAAGGACTTGATCCTCGACAGATTCAACGTGTATTAGTCCCTCTACACACAGCAGGTCTTTAGTATCACCAGAACCTTTTTTTTTAAATGGTAGAAGGGTTGACAATAAAATAGCAATTACAAAAGAACAAGAACATAAACATAAAACAGTTGTTTCCTCAATCGACATTTTGCTTCCCAATATCGGTCAGTGATAATTGTTCCGCGGAGAATACTGTAATGGTGTATGTGGTAGCCATCCATGACAAATTCGCCTTCCACAGATGGGGCAGAATGGATAAGCCAGCTTGAGCCTGTATAAACAGACGGGAAGACACGTTACGTGAAAAGTCGTAACTGAGCCAAGGCCACGCCGCGTACGATATGTGGTTCGAGATCCTTCTAATTTTGTTAGGAATTCTCTTCATGAAATTGATGTGGAAAATAGTAAAGGTTTTTCTCTTAAAAACTCGTTTAAAAGTTGAAAAGGGGGCCGAGTTATAAGTGGCCTGTTGAACAGAGGCACCCTTTATGGCCAATAAATCAGCCATTTCACTACGTATCACCAGAACTCGAATTCACGATTCGACAGAAATGACACCGACCATGAATACGCCACTATGATCATGGAAATAAGATGAAGAGCGAAGCCATTTCTAAATCAATGTCCAATTCTAAATTCAGACTCTGTAAACCGCTATTATCTATAAAAAAAAGAAATAGCAAAGAGACGTGCTCAACTCTGATTCCTTAAAGTTATTCATTAGAAACTCGTATAATTCACACATTAAAAAATGACTTAGCTTCGATAGTAAAATTTTTTCGGATTCATGTTTCTGTAAATTTTATTTTAAACAAGTTAATAGACAAAATTTAAGAGCTTTCATTTTAAAAAGTCTAAAAACAATTTCTTATTAAAAATTATATTGTTCCTAATAATGTACTAATTTTTAAGTGGTAAATATAATTTTTTTCTTATTAAAATAAAATGTATAGTAATATTAAATGAGTGAATAAAAAGTCCCTTCATATTGTTTTAAAAGTTATTTCTTAAATATTTAATATTATTTTAATAAAAACAAAACTTTTGCAAGAAATTTAGCGCATATTCTTTTTGGACTGTGAAAATATTCAGAAATATGTTTAGAAAATTTATAATATAATTGAATTAACATATTTTATATACAAGATAGAAAGTTCGTGAGTGATTAAATTTGAGTCATAATTCATGTGTGTGTGCCCCTTTAACTTCAACAATAAAATTAATTTTTAAAATTAAAAAAAGATTTAATTTTTTTTATTAATGAAATATTTTTAAAAATTTTTATTGGATTATAGTAAAACTGAACTAAATATTAAACATTTTTTTTATCAATTGACAGATGTATTACTTTAATTTAAATAGTAGCTCCCAAGACGGGATCGAGCACTTCAGAAATTTGTAGGAAAAACTTATGTCGTTGGAATTTACTTCGAAAGGAGAATTCCAACATTTTCTTCCAATCATCTACATTTACTAAATGCTAAAAATACTAAAGCTTAATATAATTTGTCTGTAAAATATTGATTCAATATTTTTTTGAAAAAAAAATGTAAACAAACAGCGAAAGCGATCGTTGGAAAAATGTAACTTTTAAAAAACCTTAACATTTGCGAATAAATTCAACAATAGCATTACCGTCGGCCACTTCTTTAAGACTTGTTCATTATGGTGATGTTTTAAAATACCGCTTAGCGTGCCTTTGTTTATTCTCTCCAAAAATTCTATTTACTATAAAAAAAATAACATATAATTTTAAGAAAATAACGATAACGTTCGAGAGAATTGATTATTTTACTGTAAAAATAATAAATCAATTCGAAAAGTTCTTAAATAAATAAATGTATGCCAATGATTATTTACTCAGCGATACAGCGCTTTGAAGAAACTAGAATTGGAAACGGGAGATGTGGTCGTCTAGGAAAACTAATTCGATGAGATAAGATACTTATAATTAGAAAAGTTATGGAGTATCAAAGTTTCAGTAGTGTACACATTTTTCTAAAGAATTTAATCAACATTTTCTTTAACTTCACCGGAAACTGCTCGACGAATGTAGACAGCAGCTGATTTACAAGGAAGTAATTTTTTTAGGAGCTTAAAATAATACCTTTGGTTCTGATGTGGGCATGTAATAGAGCCATAGGAAAAATAAGAACCAATTCTAAATAACTTAAATGAAATATGGTGGTGATTGTTTATTAGTGTCGCATCTTAAAACAACACGAGGGCTAATGGCAACGGACCTCGTAATTTTGTATCATGGTCAAGTGACGAGGATGAGAAATATGAGGGTAGAATAGTCCTAATGGAAGTACATGTCAGCATCAGGTCTCGGTACTTTGACATTCAATAATGACATAATGGATCTTTATCTTTATTTACATATATATTTTAAGAGACAGTTTTTACAATTATTAATCCAAAATTTAGATATCACAAATACCGATAACATTCCTAAGCAAACGGCCCTCACCAATTCATCCCTATAATACTTCTAATTATCCGGAAATTCTAAAAAATACTTTCCCAATATCCAGATTTAAATTTGATTGAAAACATTTGGAAAGAACTAGAGATTATAGGTTACACATTAAAATAACAAGTAATATAAAAAAAAAATTAAGTCAATTCCTACTTAGTCAACAAAAAAAAATTTAATTTAGTTACTTTTAATTAAATAGTTACAATTAATATAAATATGTATATACATGCGATAGAATAACAACATCAAGTGGCAATTAATTTTTATTAACTATCATTAAAGTATCGCATTCAGCTGTTCAGCTTTGAAACGCGAGTAAAAAAAATCTTTTAAAGTTTTGACCCAAGTCACTAAAAATGAAGCCCCCTTGGCTGTATCTGTAATTCTTTTTAAAAAAATTTCAGTCAATTTAAATTAATTATAATTAAAATATCGTATTGTTACCCAAAACAACAGTGTATAGAAAATTGCAGCTCAAATGAGCGCTTTAAGATGTGTGAGAAAAAAACCTTTTCAAGTTTTCACACAAGTCGCCAAAATGGTCGCTAAGTCGCCCAAAATGATGCCAACGTGGCTGTATTTGTAATTCTTTGAATAATTAGTTTTAATCAATTAATTTTTATTAATTATAATTAAATTACTGTATTGTCGTCTAAAATAATGGTGTATATAAAATTTCAGTTCAACTAAATGCTATAAAATGCATTTTATTAACGATTAAAAACTTGAACAAGATAAATAGAGAGAGTGAGCTAATACAGTCGACTCTCGATAATTCGAAGTTAGAGGGACCAATGAAAAACTTCGAATTATCAAGAGGGCAGAAAAAAAATTCCCGAAATACACGAAGAGAATTTTTTTTCTAACACATTTAAATTAGAGACTATGCAATAAAATAACAATTGTACATATGTATAAAATTATCTTAAAGTGTTTTTAAGAAGTACATATTATATAATATAAATATTTTACAGAAGTTAAAAGTCCTGTATTAAATTAATACATTCATACACAATTCTACGCATCTCTTCTTCACAATAGCGGGCCATCCTTTCTGAACAGCACACTTATGTAGCAAATCCATGTGTTAAACGAAAGATATGGACGGCTGACAACAGGTGCGGTTGCTCTATTGTCCACTTAATTGACCACAGATTGTCATAAAAGAAGTTACATAACAGGGGAGACAACACAACACAAAACACGCAAGCTCCAACCTGTTTACTACATGATGGTGAGTGTTCGAATTGTCGAGTTTTATAAGATAACTTCGAATTATAGCGTATTGTAGTCTGGCCTGCCATAGATTTTACTTCGAAATATTAAGTATACCCAAACGTATTGTTTTAGTTCGAAATATCAAGAATTTTTCTAGGGACTGAGCATATACTTCGAATTATCGAGAGGTTCGTATTATCGAAGGTTTGAATTATCGAGAGTCGACTGTAGTAAGAATTGAAAAAGCGATCTAAAAACAGTGATCACAGATGAGTGGATCACATCCATGCAGAAATTACGATATAATTAGTGAATTCTATTCTCACACATTAAAAAAGCGTCGTTGTCCAAGGATGTTTTATATTACGAACTAAACAATCAAAATATAATATTTCCTATTTTAATGGGCTTTTTTAAGATCAATCCCTTCTGAAAGGTATAATTTCGGTTAATTTTTCGATTTTTTCAAGGGGAAAAAATTACTGTAAAAATTCCTTTTCTATAGTTCTGCTAAGAATAGAATTACATATTATTGAATTCCCATAGTGAAATATCAAATTTTACTGTGAATAGTCTTTTGCTTTATATTTCTCTTTAAAACTGAAAAAAGTCTCATCACTTTCAGAGAATTGAGAGTGTTTGATTAGAAATCCTAATTATGTAACTGAACATAAGATTCAATTATTCGCACTTGTTAATTTAGTTGCGATCATTTGCTTTCAACTTTACATTTTTTAAAATTTTGAATTCTTCTCAACAATAAAGATTATACATACAGCCTTTTCCCTTATATAATCCTAACAAAATCTTAGCACAACATTAAATCTGCAGAAGAGCTGAACATGTGTGTATAAATTAATACTTTTTCTTTCTTTTCTTTTTGGCCATGTCTGAATATTCTCAGCCATTATTGAATATATTTAATATACAATACTGTGGAAATTTATATAGAAATGTCATTTTTCATTTTATCACTTATAAAAAAAATATAATCATGCAAATCAGCCTTATAATGTCACAATTCTTTTGTCTACGACTGAGCTCGAGTATGAGAAATGCCAGATTTCTTTTCACTTGTTTCTCAATTAATTACTGTCATTGGATATTAGTACAGAAATACGAATACAAGTAATTCTTACAGAATAGACCCTTTAAACATAAAAAGATAGGTAAAATATTTGGTATAAGTATAGGGAGTATTGGAAAGGAACTGGTAGATTTTACCCGAAACAGGAAAAGTGAAAATCAGCAGTTCTGGACGATGCTGTAGGAGAAAGTAACTTCAGATAAGAGAAAACTCTTTTACATAGAGATTGACTGTTAAAAATCTTTATTAACCAGTTTTCACTAGTCTAAATCTATGTCAGCAGTTGGAGTTAATATTTCTGTTTTTATAGGGTGCGATACAGACAGTTAAATCGAGTTCGGGGGCACGTAGACCACACAAAAACCACTTTTTAACGACCCTCCCAATGGGGGGGGGGAAAGAATGTAGCCCGTAAATACTAAGATAGACTACAAATGACTAGAAGATTCTTTTTTCTAATAAAATGTATTTTGTGGTTAAGGGATTTAAATCCTATTTATTGAGACGGAGCAAAAGAAAACTTCTTAAGTTTTTAAAGGTCGAATTAAGATCTAGGTATATTCTAAATTATTACTTTTTGTATATTTTGCCTTCTAATGCTTAGTTAAGGAATATTAGTAATTTAATTGGGGAAATTATATATATATATATGTTCCCAGTTCGAAACAAAGTTTCATGAATTACCCCAAGCGGGTTCCTAATAAATACTATCAAATTTGATGTCCTTTTGTATTATGAGTTATTTTAAGTATTCAAACTGATTTCAAAATATTTGAAGATTTATATGAATTTCTTAGTTGTAAAAAATAGATTTAAATAGTACTTTTTATGATTTCTTCTTCTACATTTCCCCCATTAATGATAGAAATATAGTTTGTTTAAAAAATTCCAAGTTGTCTAATTATATCAGATAATTATTTTTAAGTGTAATTAATTTGATGTAATAGGTTATTAGTTAACATGCAAAAGGCTATTAGTACCAGATCAATCAAAAAACAAGAAAGTGTTTTAATGAATTTTTAGTATTTTTGGAGTAGGTTCTCTCACCCTTAAGTAGGAATAATGAACAATTCAAATCATGTGAAGTCATATTAAATAGAAAAGTTCTTGCAATCATAGATTAATTGTAGCCGAATGAAGATAGTTTTCTGACAGATCTGTGGATACCATGCCACACCTAAAGAATTATGAAAAATTTTTGCTCAAAAAATAATTTTCGAGTTTTGTGAAATGGTCTAAGAATTCACGGGACATGAATATAATAAGAAGATTTGAGGTCCTAGTGAAAAATAGAGGGGAAAAAATAATAAAAACTAACAATAAGCAAACAGTTTTGGGTCGTTTCTAATACATGGGGCAATGAAATTAAAATATATGCTCTAAGTAAGATCTATGCTAAAACGCGCATGTAATGTACTGAAAGCAGGTGGTCATATGAAACATTCATTTCCTAAGTAACAACCGTAAAAAAATCAATAAACCAGCAATATGTGTCAAAATTAGCATTTCTCAAATATATGCCATGATAATATTAATTTTATTAATTTTCATTTAATTGTATAAAATATAATTTTAAATAAATTTACATTAAACTTTTGGCAACATCCAAAACTAACTAAACAATTTGCCATAGGCGAAAAAAATTAGAGACCTACGTAAAAACGCTTCGATTAACATAAATTTCAACCAACGAATGCGATTCAAAGCGAATTATCATTTGCATAAATATTTATCGTTCATTTATAACAAACTATTAGAATTCTATTTTTTTTAAACTTATTTTTTGTTCTTAAAGAATACGAGGAAATTTGATAACAATTTCTGCGGCTTATATTTTAATCGAAAAACAGAATTCTTTAAAAAAAGCATTTAACTCCCGTGCACTCTCCAGTTTTTCAGCTAGTACAGCTTAAATTAAAACAAATACACAGATTTATAGTCGTTAGATTACTGAAACACTTCATAAGAAATAACGATTTACAAACAAAAAATACCTTATTAGATTTTAACTATTGAAAATATACATGCTTATTCTCAACACACTAAGTTTAAAAATACATACCTCATTTTGTGCCATAACTGAATGAATGACTAGAATAAAATAATAGAGCCCATTTTGTTACTGAATCCAGCCTCTTATATCACACTGGAAAACGTGTCTGAAATGATAAGAATACATTTCTAGATTAATAAAGATACAAGTACACAACTCTTGTCTTTGCTTTAACAAGACACTCAACTATTGGCCAAGATCTCAGAGCAAACGTGAAATAATACTAAAGAATAAATTCTAAAAGTTAGAATAGCGTTAAATTTACCCAATATAGTAAGATAATTATCGTATTTATATCAATCTAAGCCGAACTATAAATTCTCAACATGTTTTTGTGAAAAAATAAAAATAGTGTAAAATGGTTTATCAATATCCTAAATTTATGAAATTTTAAAAAATGAAAGTGAATATATAAGTAATTTATTTTACCAGTCTTAAAAGTTTTTAAATACATACACGAAGTTGTAATAGCTCTAACCAACAGTATAATGTTCAATTTCTCCCATGTAACGAATTTTTCCGCCTTTGATTCTAAGCCGTGCCCGATTTTTAGTAGCATTAACATTGGAAAAAGTGTGCCTTTGATTCGAATAAATACGGTAAACAGTTATGCATAAAAGTCAAATTCCACACATGAATTAAATATTTTTTTAAATTCTAAAATATTCTACAAAAATTTGTCTACTACAAAATTTTAACAAAGAAAATGTTTAAAGTATGCTTTTACTACCTATAAAATTTAAAGAAAGTATTATCTTCTATTTATATATATTAAATTTTATTCTTTATCAATGATTCATTAGCGTACAGTAATATTACTCTTCTACCTGAAATTCAAATCTCACAGATTTTTCTTTGCCTAATAAATGTCTAATTCTTCCGTATGTATTGAAACATTCCATGTATGTTGTTTTCTCTGTAGTGATACACTGCTTATGGGAAAATTAAGTTTTACAGGGAAAGTTCGTTTCCTAGCATGAACTTAGAAGTGGATTGCCAAAAACAGTTTAAGCTAAAATTACTTTAAAAATTTTTCATTTGGAAAATGAGTGACAAATATGAACAGTTCACTTGAATACGCTACATTTCGAATGTACGACACAATAATAAGTACCGACGGGAAACAATCTAAATTTTATCATTAATTTTCAGAAAGATAATCAATACCTACTTAAAATGTTAAATACTTAGAATACTTGTCACATTAGTCATAATGAAACTAATATAAGAATTTAGAGACAAATCCCTTTTAAAATCTACACTTATTTATTCATTTAATTATACATTTCTATAGTAAAATTTTGAAAGTTTAAAACATGTAAAACAGTTTTCCAAGTATGGATAAGCATGATCGGTAATCAAAACATGTTTCATATCCAGTCACATTATATAAATAACAAGAATTCAAATTTTACATTTGAAATGTTTTCAATATTTTTAAAAACTTGAGTTTTTTTTAAATGCAAATTTAAAGTAAGATTGGGTATTTATCTTAAATTCTTCATGTCTAGCTACAGTCTGATCACAAATTTAGTGACTTAATGAGAACTTTACACCTCAACTGATTTGACTTGCAGCACCCTCGGTAAAATTAAATCACGGCAAGACACCAGAAGACAGAAACTACGCCAGTCGTGAGTAACCACAGTATTGGTTAGAACAGGGGTCGGCAACCTATGGCACGCTGTACGATTTTCAGTGGCACACTGCAAACTCCCTCTACAAATTTATCAATTTTTGAGATGAAGGAAATTGATAAATTTGTAATGGTCCTCATTTGACAAACATTTGCAGAATAATGGACATTTACAGAATAACAAACAAAAAAAAAATCTGAAAGATAACTCTTAAGATAAATTTACAGCTATTTTGTAAACTATTGAATGTCGTGGTTGGAGAGATTTAATTATTGGAAGAGAGAAAATTGCATGTACTCTATTTTTTGCTTTTGGTTCTACATATCAAAGTAAAAAAAATCTTTCCTCTCATGAAAAATATTTTAAGTTCACAAAGAAATTGTTTAATGAATGCTCACGATTAGAATGCTCAAAATCATGTCAAATTGAAAGTCACAAATTATACACTTGATTTTGCGATATGAAAATAGAGCGGTGTAGTTCGCATTAAAACTTTTATTTAACGGCAATGAAGGTTAATAATCATATTTTATATTGTCTATTTCTTATTTTACTCAATATGTTTAAAAATACACAATATACATGCACAATTAAGATTTTTTTTTTGAAGAAATAGTTATATTTTATGCTGTTTAATTTTATGTTAAGAAATACTTTTAAATACTGCAGAATTAATACATAATAAAACTGTAAATCCATATTATTGACCCCTATTCTCTAACTCTGCATGCATTATCACGGGAATCGAATTGATTCAAAAATGTCCTGCTGTGTGGCACGCTGAATCATATTGGTAGATTGGTTTGGCACACCACAGCTGAAAGGTTGTCAACCCCTGGGTTAGAACATGGGTGAGTTTTTTTGTCTCAAAGGCCACATTGTGGGAGCAGAGTATAACGGAGGGTCTTACCTTTTTTAAAATGATTGCATTCCTTAGTTAATTTAACATTTCAGAAAAGGTATAAACTGTACAGTAAAAATGAATAAGTATAAGTTAAATAAAATAGCGGCAGTTTTATTCAATTTATTTATATTATGCTAATAGCGTACCATGTATAAATGTAAACACATTTAATTTTAGAATAGGCTTAAAGAACCATATAGCACTTTTCAAAAAAAAATTTTAAATCAGGACTGAGATTGCTAGTTGAAATTCTCATCACAGCCTGCAAGTTTATGTCAGCCAATTTGCATCTATAATTACTCTTGTGTTGATCTTCAAGCAAGATAAACTTTGCTCACGAATATATGCCAACTCAAATATAAAGAACATTTTCCAAACAAATTTCTTCATTCTTGGAAATTTTTCAGCAGACAAAGCTTTGTTATTTATTTTACAAATGCCACACCCTACAAATAACACCCATGTCATAAGTGCACGTCTCTCTAATATTTTTTGACAGTACAATTAAAACTTTTTAGTGCAGGGGGCACACGTCCAAATATTCAGCGGTCATGGATTGACCAGAGTCACACAGAAGACAAAGATTTATAAAAGTCAATTAATGTCATAGCATTAAGCATTTCCTTCGCACTCCGATGTGGCAGCAAGTCAATAAGTTCTAGATACAGCTCTTCAGGTGCGTATCAGTATCAGCAGCAATTGAGATCAGCAAATTGAATTTGGGCTCAATTTTCTTCTAATCCTGAAATCTTGTGAACTCATTCTCCAAACTCTAGATAAGATTAGATGATCTCTAATTAGAAACATTTTTGGGTACTTTGTTTCCCTAATTGAAGAACTCTGCTTTTCTCAAGTAGAATATACGAGACGAATCTTTGGTTGCGCTCGGGGGGAAAAAAACCTCGGTTCAAAACGGATTTTCTGATTGTCATGGCGGGCCGCAAAGCTATTTGCCTGCCCCTGTGGATTAAAAGGATTCAATTTTTAATTAATATTTTTGTTTTGAAAATGATGCAATCGTCAAACGATTTTCTTTTAATAAATAATTATGTACATAATCCTCTTTAATCTATCCATCATTTTCCACCAAATTTTCCTTTGGGTTTTCTTTATTAAGGTTAGTACATTCACTAGTGCAGCAAGTAAACTACGGCGAAGTACTTCGAGTAAGTCAGTGAATATTAACGTCGCACTGTTCAGCTACTCGGCGAAGTACTTCCAACTTTTAAATCAAAGTGAAGTAAAGGGGGAAAAGACACCTGAGTTGATATTTCTCTCTTAAGCTTCACTTCACATTGCAGGATTTTGAGACTCAACCATGTTTGTCATGTGGAATAATAAAAACTGCTGCTCGTTAAATATTCGGTGGAATCAGGATTCGAACTCGGAGCTTGACTTCAATAGCACGGTTCATGAACTCGCGATCATGCATACTCGACCAATGCGGTCCTTTCCGCATTTGGATTCGGCAATTATCAGTAAACGCAAAATCTGCACGCCACGCGATCGGGCTTGAGAATGAACAAAAACTCATAATTACTACAGTTCCATATATATGAAAATTCAACGAGGCTCCCTTGTCCTTATTATCCTCGTCATTTGGCCATAGTTTTAATATTAAAAACTATGAAATCTATATCGCCAAAAGAGCCCATTTTGTAGCTAGAGTTGTGACGTTTATACAAAACAAACAAATTAATACATCTCAGATAATAAAAGCCAATCATATTGTTAGGCGAAAATATAGTTTAACCGAAATATTTTATACAAAAACTAACCATAAAATGGAATTTAGAATGCGTTTTAAGGACAAAATCTTTTGATTGTTCATCCGTTTGAGTAACCGTACATAGAAACATAGTGTTGATAATATCAATATATTTTCACTATCTTTAAATTAAATTTCTAATCACCACAAAAACTACTTGAAAGTCAGCAGAAATTATCAAGTTTTTCAATGATTACTTAAAAACAAGATATCAATCATTGGCATGGCCAAGTAATTTTAGCACGTTTTTCACATGTTGTATTTTACAATAATGCAACTAATGAACTTTTTACTAACAAAAAGTAGTGTACTATACTTAAAAAAAAATTTTATATTATTAAATGTAAATATGATTTGGCTCATCTAGGGCCCAAATGCGACAAAATGCCGAAAACCCGAGGTCAATCGGTTAATTATTGGCTGAGAAAAAGGTACGACAAAATATGGAAGGAAGACGAAGACGAAATTTGCGTCCTAATAGCGCTTTTTTTACACTACGTGAAAAACGTGCTAATAATTTTTTTTATACATGACGTGTGCAACACTTAATTTTAAATCCATAATCTTAATATCAATTAATATGGTACAATGAATTTGTTTGCTGTACCCCCCCCCCCTCCATAAAAAATTATAAAACTCCTTTCACCACAAAAATATAACATTTCTATGGTTTTCTTAGATAGATAAATTAATTACTATGACAATAAATTTCTGTATTATAACAATGTTATTCAACTGAGTTGGAAAAAAAAGTAATTTTAATTACATTAAAAATATACAAAATTTTTCAATTTTTGTTCTATTAATTTTTCCTTGTCACTCTTCAATTTCATGTTATTTCTTTTCACTTATTAATTTCATGTTATGTAGGTTTGTTTCATACACTTCAAACAAACCTACAGTATGATTTAGAATTAATGATTGGTATTTATTCACAGGTGTTCCAGAACTCAAACAACTGCATTATATTTAATTCATTCTACAAATATTTTTTTTAAAAAAACTTTTGATAAAAGATGAGAAAATGCTAAGATCTATAATTTCAATCAAGAAATTCAAAAACTATTAATGTAATAAAAATGTATATTGTGTTATTCAGTCCATTTTTCGTTTTGATTATAAAAAGATTTGGTACTTTATTTGGTAGTAAATATAAATTTGTTTAACATAATTTAATGAAATGACTAAATCAGTCCAACATTTCTAAAACATTTTCTATACTATAATCATAATATAATCAGTTGCTCCAGAAAATCTAAAAATATTAAATATTTGATTTTCAATAGTAAAAACACTGTTCACTTCATGGTTATAACAAACAAAGAAAATTATTTAAATTATAAAAAAAAATTAATACAGCTTAATTTAAATAAATTACAATCATTTCAAAATACAGAATTTAATATTTTATAAAACTAATTTTCATAAGAAAATGAAATAGTTTAAATTAATTTATACAGTTAGAATAACAAGATTAAACAAGACAAATATCAAAAAAATATTATTCATACACACAAGCATAAAATTCTTACAAAAATTACCTTTTAGAAACTTCAAAATAAAAATTCAGAAATACAATAAAAATAGAATATATGATATGTAGCTTTTTGAAATAAAACAACAAATAAGAGAAATCAATAAACTCAATTTCAATACAAACAAAAATTTCTAAGACTTCATTGACTGAAGTTGTTCAATTTTTTTAAATTAAAACACATGCTAAAAAGAATGATGCAGAATTATTCATATACTTACTATGAATAATAATTTTTAAAAATGCCTTTTTTTCACCACTAACATATTAAATATCTTAAACACACAATTGCCTCAAAAAGTCTTTGAATTTAATGATCAAACTGCAATTTACTGTATTTCTGTATCTATAATGCAAAATACTCAGTATTACATATATTTGTGATACATATATTTTGTTCACATTTTTATTTTTAAGAAACATGCACTCTCACAAATAACTTTCAAGGGAAAAATATGACAAATCTATATAAAATGGGCTTTTGATTTTATTTAACGTTATTGAAATTTTTATTCTTTAATTTTGTATAAATTTTGGTTAATAATTATTTGATTGCATTATAATGTATTAATGAGATCCTCGAAATGAGATTCTGTTTTACTAGTTAATCACCCATTAAAATTTTTAGAATTCAAAACGGCGAACATGTTTCATTAATTATTTCAGAAGCACATTCCAATACTTTGGCAACGCAAATGAAATTACGGATAAAACAAGAGGAATCGAAAAAGATAAATCTCTCCCGATTTTTCTCACAGAAAAGGTAGAGCTGTCAGTTGAATGTCATCAGCTGTTTACAAGTAATAACAAACATAATTCAAATTCGTGAGTACTTTGATCGAAAAATATTAAATTATCAAAAAAATTAGCATTTTAATTTTGCAATAACTTTTATATTATGTTAATTCTATTCTGATCAAGACTTGAAATAGAATCCAAGACTCACCTCTCGCTTGCGCTCTCTTCGTCCCACTTCTCAGCTTCTGAATCTAAAAACATCTGATAGCTTCACTTCCATTTATTTCTGTTCCACAAACTCGGAGCTCGTATGATCACGTGATCAAATCCTTTTAGCACAACCTTAAATGACATATTTATTTCCTAAATGCCTCAATAAAAAGAAATTTCTTGGTAATAATGCAGTTTTTAATGCAAAAATCAACATATACTACACATTTAAATTGATTTTAATGGAAAATTTACATCAAATTTAAAAGTACTAACTTTAAATTATGTTATCAAGAAGAATTTTAAATTTTTAAGTAAAAATTTCAAAACAAATTTTGATGAAGAATTATCATATGTAGAAGCTAATTTCACATCAAATTTTTTATAACAAAATTTATTAAAAATGTTGCCAGGTAAAAATAAATTTTCATTTCCGTTATAATTCATTTCTCGTAATCTACAAGCTGTGAGTTACACTTTGTGTTGTGTATGTATTGACCTAGGCCGGAAGAAGCTAATATCAATACCAAATTTTTATTAACCAAACTTTTGTTGAATTTACTTTGTAACTTTCAATTTCAGTTATGTTCACTAGACATCTGATGTTGTGTAGAAATATTAAGAACGTACCGGAAGCTTTAAATGTTTGTCGCCGATCTCACAAATTTAGTCGGCAATCTCCCCTTTTTAATATTCTTAATCAGCCAAGAAAACCTATTTTTTATCGCAATGTTCGTCACGCTACAACCAATTCTGGTATCAAGAAAAAGCTTCCCATAATTATAGCCTTTACTGCTGGGGGAGGAGCTGCTATCGCTTACAGTATATTCCGATCGGGAAAAGCACCTGTTAAAGAAACAGACGATGATTTTGAAGAGACGTCATTTGTTCACGAACATTTGGATGAAGATTTAGCATTGCTTACAGAATTTGGTCCTATCCCGTATTTATTAATAGGTGCAGGAAGTGCATCTTTTAATGCTTATAGAGCTATTCGTACTGTGGATCCAACAGCAAAAGTTTTGGTGATTGGCGATGAAGCATATCTTCCTTATATGAGACCACCTTTGTCCAAAGAAGTATGGTTCGATAAAAAAACTGATGCTGCTGAAACTTTAAGCTTTACCCAATGGGATGGAAACAGCCGTAGCTTGTTTTATGAGCCTCAAAGTTTCTACTTTACAGTGAAAGAAGTCATTGATAATAAAAATGGTGGTATAGCTATAATCAGAGGAAAGAAGGTGGTTAAAGTAGATCCAGTTAATCAAGCTGTTTACTTGGACAAAGGAGAAAAGATTTCCTACAACAAATGCTTGATTGCCACAGGTTCAAAACCCAAAAACCTTCCGATATTTGAAAATGCTGATAAATCCATTAAGAAACACGTCACACTCTTCAAAACAATCAAGGATTTCAAGAAACTTGATAAAGTCTGCAAAAAGAGTGAGTCTATTGTTATTATTGGTGGAGGATTCTTGGGAAGTGAGCTAGCTTGTGGCTTAGCTAGAAAAGGTATATCTTCGAGCATGAAAGTCACACAAGTCTTTCCTGAATCAGGTAACATGGGTAAAGTGTTACCAGAGTATTTGAGCATTTGGGCTTCGAAGAAATTGGCCAGTGAAGGTGTAGAAATCATTCCTGAAGTAGAAGTTAAAGGTGTTTCTACGCAAGGAAATAAAATTGAATTGCAACTAAGTAATGACAAAACTATTAAAGCTGATCATGTTATTGTGGCTGTAGGATCTGATCCGAATACTGATTTTGCAAAGGTTTCAGGACTTGAAGTAGATCCTCAACATGGTGGATTTGTGGTCAATACAGAAATGGAAGCTCGAAAGAATTTATGGGTTGCTGGAGATGCTTCATGTTTCTATGATGTAAATCTCGGTAGGCGTAGAGTAGAACATCATGATCATGCTGTTGTTAGTGGACGACTTGCTGGAGAAAATATGGCTGGTAATGCTAAACCTTACTGGCACCAGTCAATGTTCTGGTCAGACTTGGGTCCCGATATTGGTTTTGAAGCTATTGGTATAATTGACTCTTCACTTCCAACTGTTGGTGTCTTTACAAAACCTAATGAAGAAAAAGATAAATCAGAGGCAGATCAGGAAAGTGCTTCAAAATCTAAATTACAAACAGATTCAGTTTTTAGAGCACCACAATCTGCCGACAATTATAATAAGGGAATACTTTTCTATATAAGAGATGACACTATTGTAGGCATTGTTTTATGGAATGTATTTGGCAAAATGCCTATTGCTCGACAAATCATCAACGAATCAAAATCACAGGATGATGTTACGGAAATTGCAAAATTATTTGAACTGCATTCAACTGAATAGAGAAGTTTTTCAAATTTAGGTTTCATTATTGATTATTTAAAGCAAATATAGGATTGTGATATATTGTAATTTATTATTTTTTAAATTTAATTTTAACATTGAATATGCTTATATCAATTGACTTATTTTCTAATTAAAATCTAGAAGTAATAAAGTATCATTTGTATTCATACAAATTTATTGAAATTCTTATACTGCTTAGGCCTTTTGATTTTGTTTAATTTTCACTTTTGTGTAAATTAGTATATCTAAAGAGAACTATTTTTTGCTTAATATATGCTTTTTAATTCTTTGAATGAGTAAAATTAATCGCATGTTGAGTTTTCATGGATTATATTGCACAGCTAAAATAGATTTTATTCATATTCTATTTTAAGTATTTGTTTTTTGAGTCATTGTTATTTTAATGTCATTATTCAAATAATTTCTAAATATTCATGTCAATTTGAATTAATAATTTTTTATGTAAAAATTTATTATAATTAATGTTTTGAATTATTTTTAATATACTGATCTTGTTAATATATTTAAAATTCTTGTTGTATTTAATTAAATGATAAAGAAAAATAATTAAATGTATATGTTTGCTGTTATGAAATGTTGTTTAAATTTCTTTTAATGCTGTGTTTTGTAGCTTAATATTGTTTTATCAGACCTCGTGTATGCTATTATTTGTAAATCATTTTTTTAATCTTTGGTGCAATCAGTCTTCATTAGTGGGATCTTAAATTTTTTATAGTTATATATATATATATATTTATATTTCTTTAAATTTTTCATCGTTTTGAATTTAATATATGCTTAAAACACATTAGTTTTGTGGGATTATGTTTCAAATATAATTAAATTAGTAATTGTTGTGGAATCAATGACTGGCATAGCTAGTCCTGAGAGGTCTCAAAATCAAAATTCATTGGGGGCCTTTTGTTATTTTATGACTATCTTCTTACACATGTTGGGGCTCTTGTAGCTTGAGGGCCTCATATTATTGATACAGTGGTAGCTGTGCCCCTAAAATCAATATCATTTGACTTTCTTGCTAACTTCTTTAGTAAATTATCTTTAAATAAAATCTATCAATTTGATTGTGATTTTTCTTCCCCTTCCACTTACTTAGTCTCTCTTTTAATAATTCTCAGTATTGAAGACTTGTTACTTAAAAGAAACTTATCTTTTAAAAAAATTATGTAAAACTCTGAAATATATTTGACATCATTTTAAGTAAATTGTTTAAATTGAAAATATTTTGATATAAAAAATTCTATTTCCTTCAAAATGTGAATTTTTTTAGAATTCTTTATTTAAAATACATTTTTTACAAAATTAAAATTCATTTATAATTTAAAAAATAAATAGTTTACTTTATAGATTTTTCTTTTGCACATGCATTATTATAATGCGAATATCAATTCTAGTTCGGTTTTACATTAGTACAGACATCTAATACGACCATTTAACATAAATATATGATTTCCTTAAATTTGCATAATTTTACAACTTTCAGACTTGAGAAAATTATTGTTATTTATTGTTGTTGTGTAAATATGTTACTTTTTTTTAATCTGTTTACTTTGTTTATGAAATTGTTACTTAAACATGTTGGTGTTGGGTTTTTAGGTGATAGTTTAGTTGGGGCCATTTTTTTAATCAGGGCATATGTTCTTTTAATTCATGTACTCTGAAGCCAAATTATGAGTAAATTACTTTGAAGGGAAAAAAAAAACATTTGATAGTTTTTTTTGTTGTTTTGAAATGAGGTTTTTAAGAAGTATAAAAGCTGGAATTTCTTTAAAAAAACTTTTGGTTGCAAATAATGAAAAAAATTTAACATTAGTTGTATCTTTTTGTATTTACCATCATTTATGTTAAAAAAAATTTATGCATTTTGTTCAAAAACACTATTTGAATGGATAAAACTAATTATTTCATTATCTTATTTTGGAAAATTTATATTTTTTGTGTTTTATTTATTTTATTGTTTCTAATTTAAAAATAAATTTGATCTATGTTTTAAAAAATGAATTCATTTCTCTTAAATTCATGATTTTTTAAGTTTTCAAAATGATAAAGTATAAAAATTCTTATTCTGTGTTTTTATTTTTTCTCTCAAAATGAATGTAAAATTTTTGTTTTCTTCATTATCTTTATTAAAATACAATTACTGTTTAATTTTTGAAAGTTATTTTTCCTTTTTGTGCTATAATATTGTATCTTCAATTAAAATAACCATCACATATTGCAATTAAAAAATTGGTACTCTCTCTAACATTTCAAACTTCCATCTTAAGATTGCACTATATTAAAAAAATGTTATGTCTAATATTTCATGACTCACATTCTCGTTTTTTGATATCTTGCAATCTAAATGAAGTTTTAATTACAAACCGATTTATAATTATTGTATAATAAGTATAATACATAGGTATTTTTAGGTTTAATATATGCTTTCAATGTGATGATTATCATGAATGTCATAGAAACATGTACATATAAATATTTATTTCAAAACTCAATTTTTAGTTTTATAAAAGAAATAAATTTAAATTTCATAGTCATGAGGTTTTTCCTAACAGCACTTCGAGGAAAGGTGAATGTCTTACAATGCAATAAACACAAAACAACAAAAGGAAATTCATTAGAATAAAAAAAAAGTATGCATTTAGATTAATCAAAAAGCAAAATTTCTGCCTATTTGATTTTTTAAAATAAGGCAGTAATTCTTTGCCCATTATTGTTTATTTATTTATTTATTTTTGGTATTTCTAAAGTCTGTGTGATTTTAGAAACTTCTATTTAAAATGCAAAAGACAAGGAACGTACTGTATTTCACAGATAGAAAATTGTTTAAATAATGCTTAGAAAGATTATGAATGCATATTTGACTTTAAAAAAAAAGTCACTACTTTTATTATTTTTGTATAACATTTAGATTTTAAACTTGTAACCCACCTGCATATATCAATGATTAATTTAGCTTATAAACTAATGAGTTTTTTAATCAAATTAAAATTTATGTTAGTTTATAGATTACCAATGTAACTGAATAGTACCTTTGTGATATTTACAAATAAGTTTTTGTTATTAGTTTCGATTATTGTATTTTTTTATGTATTGTGTGTGGTTATATATAAAACACACATAGGCATTTAATATTTATGTTAAGAGTAAATGCACAAAACAATTAATATAAAAATTTTACCACTGTTATTTAAAATGAACTTGTTTTGTATTAATTCTAAAAGAATAATTAAATGGAATAAAAAATTTCTGTTGGAGTTTTTTCCCCCATATTTAGTTATTTATTCACAATTTAGGAGTGGGGACTTGTATCTTTTAGATAATCAAATTTTTTAAAAAAATGTTTGACACTCCCCAAAAAAAGAACATTAATACATCATCATTAAAACTAGATCAGCTTCTTGGTTTTTAGTATTTCTCCCACAATGAGTCACAGTTAAAAGTGTAGATTGTTTCATAAAAAATATATTTTTGTCATTTGGAGTCGACTAATCTTCCGTAAAGTGATGAAAAACTAGGGAAGATGAATTCCCCAAATTATATCTTTAAAAAAAAAAAATGAAAGTAATAGAAATTCTTAAATGAAAAGAACACATTTAAATTAGTTGAAGGGTTTTTAATTGCTATTCACCAACTCTCAGTTCTAATTTATAGTGTATAAGACAATGACCAGGATTCTAATTGTTATTGCGAAGATCACTTGAACTGAATCAGAGGACACCACACATCTTATCGAAACAAGTTCTGAAATTTTAAGATAGATACAAAGCTATATTCTTTTAAAAGAAATTTCAGATAAGCAGTGATAAGTGTACAAATGCCTTTGAATATTTTTACTGATAAAACATTTTGATTTTAATTGAATTCTAAAAGAATATTTTTAAAGGAGATATTGGCCTTTATTCAGCAATATTTTATGTAACCCAACCAATCAATATAATACAACAGCACAATTGAAAATCAGAGAGCAGAGACACAATTGAAAATTGGTTAGGGATGTTTGGACGCAAATGCTGGAGGTTATATTTTACTTCCAGAGAATTTTGTAATGTAGAAGAAAATGATGTAGATCTTATTGCTCACATTTACCCGGGCTTGCAACAAAATTTAAATTAGGATCAGTGGTTGCGCGCAAGATCAATATTGGCGCCTAACAATGACATTGTCCATAAAATCAACATTGAAAATTTAAACGACGTGCGGGGGAGGGGGGATGAAGAAATATTTATCAATGAAATACAATCATGGATAAAGAACATATCCCACGGATTCACTTGAACTTTCGGGTGTACCCTCACATAAACTTCAATTAAAACTAAATGTACCAGTTATACTAATGCAAAATCTCGATGCTCTTCGACTATGTAAAGAAACGAGGTTTTGGATCACAAAACTGATGCAGAATATACTTGGTACCAATATTTTAACATATGTCATGAAAAGGGATAGTGTTATCATATCTCGAATTTCAATTATCCCCACTGACCTACCGTTTCAATTCAAACGAGTTCAATTTCCAGTTTTACTGTTGCTATTAACAAAGCTAACATTTCAGGTAGCAGGGGTGCATTTGGAAAAGCAATGTTTTTCCAAATGCAAGATAATATTTTACAATTCAAAAGGCAATATGAAGTAAAATTCACTGAAGAAAGCTTCACTCTTGCAGAATACCTCAAGGCTTGTTAATAACGAACGTTCTTCATTTGAAAACATCTACTGATATGATAGCGTTTTTGATCCAGTTCGTGAAAAACGTGTGCGCTCTCTCTTGTTATCAAGTAGCGATGAACAGTTGTTAGTTAGTAGACGTATTCCTAATTTCAGTTTGAATTTTTATATGTTATATGTACTTTTAGAGTAAATTTTCACTGTTGACTAATTAAAATTTTTTTGTAATAAAAATGAATTGTTTTTGTTTTTTAAATATGTGACATTGATTTCATTATTACTTTTTTGTACGTTTTTTTTTGGGGGGGGGGGGAATATATTTGGATTTTTTTCATCTCACAGGATTTTTTAAAGTTGTACAACATATCCTCAAATTTGCCATGCGTTGCATGTGTTTTTTTTTTCACAATTTTTTTGCACGATTTTCTAAGGAGCATATCTATCATGTAAAAAATGAGCTGGGTGTATTTTAATAGCCACCTGTATGACTGAACATGACAGTGCTTAGTGAAGAATTTCTGTCATTTGGTGTCCATGTCTATCTTTAAATCTTCAGATTACTTGTGGGGCTTACGTGTGGGGTTGATTTTGGAAGAAAAAAGTGCAGGAGTCATTTGTTTTAAAATAAAAATCCTTAATTGACGTTGAATTAAATATATTTAGCTTTTAGTTTGATGTCATTTTTTTCCAATTTAGGTAACTCTCCAAAACTATGTCTTTTGCAAACACTAAAATACAAGTATCTATACTCAATGACAAAATGGTCATTGCTTCTGAAACTCTATTATTTTTCTTACAGAAAAATCATTAATTTGTATTGATTTTACAAAACTTCATCGATTATATCTGTTTTACTCATCTTTCCCGATTTTGTTTTTCTTTTATGTATTAAAATTTTTGCACTTCGATTCTCTACGCGGTAACCACTTTGATGTTTTCCTCATTGTACTGGTTTCTCTGGAATCATTTTGAATACAATCGTCAACTCGTTGATTCTCATCAACTTCCTAACGATATTAGCAAAGTCGGATTAAGACCCTGATCACTTAAAAAAATTTGTGACTTTATATATGTATAGCTCAAAAGATCAACAGTTATTTACCTATAACATAAAGTTTTGCTTATCAAATTTATTTTTCAAATGAAAGAAAACTTCCGCATGAAATTTATTGTGGCTTATAACGTTGCTGTAATCAGCTTCCGAGTTTGTTTATGAAGAGAACTCCCTACACTCTTAGCAGGTATTAAGTTTTAAGCAGGTGCAAAAGAAAATGATAGCTTACTCTATCTACTTCTACTCTCTCACCTAAATGTAAATGTGTGTGTTTTGCCAGAATTAAATGTTTTTCTTGAGATACAACCAATAATAATACCATTTTGTATCACTGTCAAAGATTTTTGGACCTAATTAAACAGTTTCGAAGGTTATTGTATGTAGATGATACCGCTACAAATTGATGAGATATGGGAAGCTGCGTTGTTGTACTTAACAACAGGTTGCCATCTTGCATCATACGGACGTGCTGGCAGTAATTTTTGCTGCAAAGAGCTTATGGGTGGAATGAAGGTACTAGAAGGCTAAAGAGAACGAAATCAAGGCAAATTTGGATAACTGAGTGATTGATCCAAACTGCTCCAACGATACAGCCCCTTTCATACTATTCTGGGTACTTTCCTCCATTTCATGGTGTTTGGCTGTGGTGGGTTTACTCTCACAGATGCTTTTGAAACGTCTGTCTTTAACTCCAGAACGTCAACAGAGTGGTCTAGATCGGTGGCATAGCTTATTACCATAACTTCTAGTAGACTTGAATTGCATTGTGATCAGCGAGGAATTCAGCTTCGTTTTGGAGTAGAAGACCCTGGACCCGCCCCACGTACAGTTATCTACTGCACCTTCGTAGATCAAAAAATAGACTAGTTTTTGGAGCAGCGTTATACAATCAAGTTTTTGGGGGCGAAGACACTTAAAATGTTTTTGGAAGCCTACGGTGACGGCGCGATGAAACAAAGCCAAATTTTCACGGGGCACAAGAGATTCCGGGAAAGTAAGGGGTCCGTTGACAACAACGACCGCTCAGGACGTACATCAACAAAACAAACTTCGACTCTGTGCAAAAAGTGCGTAAATTTTTGGACAAGTACTGACGGTTAAGTTTCTGGATATTTTCAGAGCAGTGTGAATAACCAAAACAATCATTCATCTCATTTTAAAGGAGGATCTTCAAATGAGGAAAGTCAGCGTGACAGTTGGATTTTGCTTTACGACAACGCGTCAAGCCAAACAGCGTTCATTGTCACCGAGTTGCTGGCCAAATTGAGTGTGACAATGCTGCCCCAGCCACCGTACAGTCCCTATCTGGCACCAACGGGTTTCTTTTTGCTCTTAAGGATAAAAAAACCCTCACAGGAACTTAGCATGGGATACTACAGGTGGTACAGGTAGTCCATTTTTTGCTTGACGAGGGTGCAGTAGATACCTCTACGCGGAGAGTGACCCTGCCACAACAACTACCCACAGGCAACTGACATCGGTCTAGTTTCGAAGCTTAGATCTTCCACCGATTTTTTCGCCCCTCCAGCCAGCGTTGCCAACTACAAAAAATTATTCCATGAACTTCAGTAATGCATGTATGAAAAGCTATACGTATAAAAAAAAGAAAATGTTGCTGGAGAGGGATGTCTTAAAGAAATAGCTATTAAGAGCCGCATTTATAACGATAAATATGACTTTTTGGAATATTGTATCTTATGGACCATGGGGGATAAATCTGTCTATATGTTTCTCTTGATACCTTAACAGTGAACTTATCTTGCATAAATGGTAATCCACTACCCAACATTGGAGCTATGTTTTTTAAAAGGAAAATGAAAATAAATTTATGAGAATTGAAAGCATTACATACAAAACCGTTGTCTCAAACAAGTTGGTAGGTTTAAATTTTAAAAAAAAAAAAATATTTATTGTGTCCCAAAAGTTTATCAAAGATAAAGCATCAGTACAGTAGAATAACTTACATAACTCTTCAAAATTGGATAATTGAGAAAAATAATAAATAAAAGGATACAATTTCTGAACTTTCATTAATCATTAGAAGAGGAACAACAGATATATAATGAACAGGGCAAATTATGTATATTTCGCGCAAATGTACTACGCAGTGAACTGTTTATCGTCATTCTCTTTTTAATGTATTCTCAACTGTATTCATATACGATTTTTCAAACAATCATCCGCTTAGAGCTTCCTTAAAAAAAAAAATCACAATTTAAATTATTTATCACGGTGAGATAACGAATTCATTCTGGCTTCTGAATCACCTATCGCTAAATGAAGTAGCTTGGCGACTAATTTTGGTCGCCAGAAGAAACTAACGTCACCAAGCCCTTCCCTCCCCTACTACACTTTTACCGATTTAAGCTTAATTTATACTTCTGTTCCTTGACCTTGTGTTTTTGTATACTTTTAGGGTTAAAGTGTAGTATATAAAGTGTAGTAGGGCCCTTGGCGATGTTAATTTTTTTGGCGACTAAAAGTGGTCGCCAAGTTATTTTTCCCGCGATTGCTGTTTTTGGCGACCGGATTCGATAGCCAAGCTATTTAATTAATCAGTAGGTGTTCCAAGAATTTACGAATTGTAATTTTGAAATAAAAATGAAGAGATATGAATGTGAAATTAAAAGAAATATTTATAAAAAGCTATCATTTATGCATAAAATTAAAAATGGAATTATTTTAAGCAGTAGAAATCGTAATTTAGAATATTTCAGAAGTAGGCTTACCTGTGCTCAGGAGAGCTCTTCCAAAGGAGGGTATATTTCTTTCACTGCCTCTAAAAAGGCAGTGAATAGGTCATTCGGATTGCTGGGTTGCTTCATCTTTCTCAACATGTACTCTGCAAGATAAGAATCAAATTGATCCTTACACCTGCGGGCAAAGATTTTTTAATGGCACTCCACGAACTCTCGATGGAGTTCGTGTGAGCGCCCGTTCTGGATCCTTAAAATGCAACGTATGATTGACTGAAAGATGAAGGAAACCTTCATCTTCCAGGCAATTATAAGCTTTCCAACAATCCTATATGATGGTGGTACCCTCCTTTATGTTGCTCTTGATGGATTGTAGAAGGGTATCCTTCGACCTATCCTGAACAACATGAAAAAAACACTTATTCGAAGATCTTTCAATTCCTCCAAACAACCAGGTTCCATTCACTCGTTTGCCTCTGTTGTGTGTACTTCCTTTTACCAAACATACTCTCGTCAATCTCTACAATCCCATCCGGACCTCCAAGCATCGAACTGTCGTACACACACATTTCCATGCATACTTCTCTAAAAAAATTCATCCAATCCGTGACTGTTTTCTTCGAAACATTTAGTTCTAAAGAAATGAAGTTACGGTTGGCCTTTCGCACCCACATATTCGTTAATTTTAGAATGTCAAACATACTCAGCTTACTCTCCTCAAACCAGCTGTTCTTCCTGACAGATCTCTTCATTCGATGCCCATTCGCTCCTTTCTTTCGGCATTCCCAAATATATCCATCACTTGAATTCTTTTTCACCAGATGCATAGCTTTCTTGCAAACAGAACATTCAGCACTGGCAGCAATCAATCCTTTTTCCATGCACCACTGTATCAAAGTCAATTTACCCTTTTGTTCCAAATAAAAAAAAACGCTAATCATACCTTTCAGACATACTCTTCAGGATAAATCGAAGGAAAATAAAAGTAATCAAGAAAATGGAATATAAAAAATGGCTTGAAGCGTAAAGTATCCAATATGGACGAAAATAAATTTTAATATGAAAAATTAATAAAAGATAGAATTTTTAATTTGAAAATCGTCTGCGCGTGTTGAAATTATCCGCAATTTTATTAATTAACCAATAGCAATTTCTTAAAAGCAACACTTGACCTTATTTGCATAAGACGACAAATCAAAAGTCAAGGGTTACCAAATGAAACAGCGCACCAGAATAAATTCGTTATCTCACCATGAAATTTCAATAAAAATCGCCAAATCCAAAGCCCATACTATACTTGGGAGACTTTTAGGTTTAGCAATCAGTTTGCTAGCCACATTAAGTTAAAAAAAATATGGATCGTTCAAGTGAACAAAATCCTTTATAGTTAAGAATTAAGTGTTAAAGTGTACAAGAGTGTATGTACCCTTGGTGGTGTCAATTTTTTTTTGGCGACCGGAATCAATCGCCAAGCAACATAATTTAGCAATTGATGTTCCGAGAATTTACAAATTGTAATTTTGCAATAAAAATAAAGACACATAAATGGGAAATTTAAAAAATATATATATATTTATAAAGCTATCAGTAATGCATAAAAACAAAAATTGTATACTTTTTTTAAGTTAAAGGAAAGAAATGATTTTATTTTGTTACATGATAGTAGATGCAAATCCGAAAATGCCACCAAAATACTCAGTCGAATCAAACACGTGGGAATTTGTTGAGCGTATCATCATTTGACTATGACGTCAGACGAATCGAGTCCATTATCAAATTTAAAATTTAATCTAAATTTTACAAGTAGAACAACAAGTACATGTGTGATATCAGTTTTGTTGAGTAAAAGGGAGAATTGAATTTATGATGCAACCGCCATTAATTTAGTCCATTGAAAGATGAGAAATATCAAGAATTACAGCAGATTTTTTAGAGGTTAACGTTCAACCGCATTAGCCAAGCTCAGGAATAGTAAATTTTTTGAGGAACAACTCGAGAAACATTTAATCAAAACATGAAGATGTAGTATAAATAAAGACGAAATTCAAAATATTTAACTAAAGTAGACCGTTTTTCCTCCGAATTATGTAAAAGATTTCTTACTTTTATCATTAAAATCAAATAATCAAAATGGCGAAGAAAAAAGGGAACAAAGGCAAAAAGGGTAAGAAAGGTAAAAAAGGAAAGAAAGATAAAAAGAAAGGGAAAATATCTCACTTGGAGAAAGAGACTTATAAATTTTTAATTTTAAGTTTGGAAAGTAAAATTGCTTGGCGGAAAGCAATGTGTGAAATAATCAAAGAAGATATTGATCTTTATCAGAAAGCTTACGCAGAAGAAAAAGAAGACAAGAAAACTGTTGTTAATTTATTAGAAACTTCAATCAAAGATCAAAGTGGTTTGACTGAAAAAATTAAGCTTCTTATTCCAGACGTTGAGAAGCACAAAGAGAATACGGAAAACACTCAGTCACGACTGTTAGCAGTTGCTCTAAGAGATGTAAATGAAGAAATGTCATCAAATTCAGGTCAGCTTCGAAAATTGCAAACCAAATTGAGAATATTAGAAAAGTATGATGTTGACAAGACCGAGCAAAAAATTTTGGGTATTGAGTCTCAATTAAACGATGGATTGGATGAAGTAATAAAAGCTACTGAGATGAAGGAAAGTCAAGAGAATTCACTCATAAGAGAGATGGAACACATATTCGAAAGAAAATGTCAAAATTACCAAGTAAGTTGTAGAAAATTGTATTTCATACCTTGGCATTCTTCTATAAGGTTTTAGACAAACCCACTGATGTTTTTAGAGCCAAAAACTTTTTCCAAATGATGCTAAAGGAAATAGAGCGGTGCTTACGTACTAACGTAACCTATTGGCGACATTATATAAAACGAAGCACATGGTTGCCAATTCAGCACGTATGACACATAGGATATCGGGTGCACGAACTTGGCGAGTTATTAATAGAGTTGGCGATTGTTGCGATAATACGTAAGTACCAATAGTGCTAAAACTGTGATTGTTGTTTAAATAACAATAAAAATTCCAGTCCGGGGAGGGTTGATATTTCCTTCAGGTTGGCAGAATTGCCAACTTGGCTAAAAGGTCCCATGAATTGTGGTGCCAAACTTTTGTCGCCAAATCAGGGGGTTCAGTAAGGATCTAACCGCATTGGGCTTAAATCAATTTATATAATCTTAGAATGGAACTCTGATACTTAAGTACTATCGCAATAATGCCAACGTTCAAGATAACTCTCCAAGTTGGCAATTCCGATTTCATATGTGTCGTACCCCCTAAATTGGCAACCATGTGCTTCCTTTTATATAATTTCGGGAATACAGTTGCGATAATACGTAAGAAAAAATACATTAGATTCTCATGAAACACTACCGACAGAAAAAGATACCTCTGATGGATATAGATTCTTTTACTTGCTTTTTTTAGTATTTCGATTTTTCGTGATGTTTTTTTTTTTTTTTTTGTTGCTATTATTTCATTTGTTACTGCGTTATAAACTGTTCAATTGTTGTCCTTACATCACGTTTTACGCTTATCGGCTTCGAAAAACGCACTCTAGGAACTATTTTGATGCGACTTCGAAATTCATCACCCACCAGTACATTAAATTACGATCTTATCAAAATCCCATACAGTACTGTATACTTTCTATAGATATCTAATACAGTTAATGGGGCTATTTCCAAACGAGGCTCTTACGTATTATTGCAAACATATTAGTGGCATACGAAACGAAGCACATGGTTGCCAATTCTGCATGTACGACGCATGCGAAACTGCGGTTGCCAACTTGGCGAGTTATCTTGAATGTTGGCATTGTTGTGATAGTACGTAAGTACCCTAAATGATTTTTCTGCATCCTTTTTCTTTTTCCTTTTGTTGGATTAGAAACAGGTCTAGTATTCATACAAATTTCTGTACTTACGTATTATTGCAACAATCGCCAACTTTATTAATAAATCGCCAAGTTGGCAACCTTGATTTCCCTTGTGTCGTATGCGCTGAATTGGCAACCATGTGCTTCGTTTCATATAATGTCGCCAATACGGTTGCAATCAGTGGCGTAACGAAGAGCATTAGGGGCCCCTTGCAAACGCAGGTTTTAGGACCCCAAGTTGGATTTGGGCCCTTCCACGATACGGGGGAGTACGTAACGTCACTGGTCACTGGTTGCGATAATACGTAAGTTCCCTCTAAATTCTAATAACTTTTGTGTGGATACTGTTGATGTTTAAAATAATTTGACATTGATAATATAATTTTCATTCATATTCAAGCCAAGGAACTTTAAGTAATAAGTCAATATCGCAGGCAAGCAGATTCACCTCATTCATTCAGAATTCAAAGAAATCGTTTATAGGTTCAATGGATCTACCGGAAGGTTACATATTTAGAATGCAAATTATTGATACATCAATAACGACTTCATGTATCTAGAAATTTTGCAAACGCTCTCTCTCTCTCGTGCAAATTCTACTGCGGTGATGCTAATATGTAAGTACCAAAAAACGACTACTTAAAAATTTCGAAATGAGGTAATTCTTTTTTCAATTCCTACTATTAGTTCACACTCTTCTTATATACAGGGTGTCCCAAAACGTCCGCATAAACTCTGCACATCTAAATTCCTCGTTGGAAGTACATAAAACTGCCCCAAGAAGCGTTCCTGTACGATCCATAGTTTACGAGAAAAATACGAAAAACAAAGTATGACGTCACTTCCGGTGAAAGAAAAAACACTTTATTGAACATATCAACAGTATATGCACAATTTAAGGCAGATGTTCAAAATGTCCACCGTGCATGTCGATGCAGGCTTGAGCACGCCGTGGAATGGCTGTCATCACACGTCGCAGCATCGTGGGGTCCTCCGAAGTACAAGCAGCATGCAGACGAGCAACTAAGTCCATTTGTGTTGTCACTACGTCTCGATACACCAGTTCCTTGAGATGGTATGTCGCAGTAGTCACAAGGTATGTAGCAAGTACATGTCGCAGTAGTTACGAACGGAATACATGGCCACCATACGAAGACTACCAATAGCTGCAAGACGCAGCCTTTTAAATACCAGTTCAACGGCGGCTTAACGTCATTCCATGGCACGCGCACGCATGACGCGACATGCGCGACGAACGTTTTAAACATTATCGTCTGGAAAGATATGCAAATACTGTTGTGGATATGTCCAATAAAGTGTTTTTTTCTTGCGCCGGAAGTGACGTCATACTTTGTTTTTCGTATTTTTCTCGTAAACTATGGATCATACAGGAATGCTTCTTTGGGCAGTTTTTATGTACTCCCAACGAGGAATCTAGCTGTGCAGAGTATATGCAGTCGTTTTGGGACACCCTGTATATCTTGTTCAAGTTTCCAAGCATTAATAAAATACCTTTTTTCATCCACTGAAGTTCAAACACATTTTTTAAACTTGTCGTGGAGGACATTTGATGTTAATACAGTTTTTTTTAAAATATTAATCCATTAATTAAATTTTATTAACTAAAATAAAAATTTTCCTTGTTGACCTAAGTAGGAATTGACTATAAAAAAGTATTTTTTTTATATTACTTGTTTATTATTCTTCTACTCTATATACAAGTACAGTAGCTGCGATTATTATGATAGTGAGGTGGGATTAAATCATTATACACAAGAAATTGAAAGAATTCGAGCAATACTCAAGAAGTTAGTGCTTACTTTATTAACACTAAAAATAAATTTGTCTGCTTCGTCTTTTCATTACTCTTTCGTAGAATGATGATACTCAAATTTCTGGGGAATAATTATTCCTCGTAGTTATTGTCTTCTAAGTAATCAAGAAAACATTTGATGCGTGATTTATACTCCTCTCCAGTATAAGGTCTTTTTCTTCTGAGGGATTCGTTCATTTTGCACGCCATTGAATTCCAAAGCTAATTGATGAGAGATTAGATGCTTTTGTGTGACCTTAGATAAACAAAATTGGCTTGTGTCACAGGTTTTTCCGAGGGCATTTCAAAGCCAGGATAGTCTCTTTCCTACGCAACATGTGAAACTACCTCTCTTTCATTTCACACTCTTCTTTAATTTCACCTGCGTGGTTGGGTTTTCCCCCATATTTTGTTCATTCGCTGAAGGGAAATCTTTTCGTTTTAAGCGATTTTCATTTCGTATTAAGAGAAAAATGCTAGAAAATACATAATAGTTTTTCGGGACCGTTCTATTATTTCATGTTAACCGATATTTTATTTTAAGCCTTCTCGCGTTGAACGTATTTTATTGTACTCTGGATTATTTCTTGTTCGATGGATTACATTAATACTGTCACGAATCCTTAGCAAGAATATTATTTTCAGACTTCAACAATGTGGATATACTCCAGGAAAATTGAGATTATTGTTATTTACATATTCATAACAGAATCCGTAGCAAAGTTTGTGACGGATCTATTCGCGACATTTTTCCTACTAATCCTCTTGGGGAAACTTTGGGGCAAGCATTCACATTAATTCACAGCCTTTCAAGAAGAAACCGTGATATTTAAATTAGTTTGACTGTATAAAGTCTAGGTTTTGTAGATGTAAGATAGAAGGAGCCAGGGAGCTGTTACGTAAGTGTGAATATTGGAATATATTTTATTCACAAACATAGCGCGAGTTAAGGAAGTAATTGCTAAGAGATTAAATTATTAGATTGTGTATTTAAGATAGTAGAATTAGAATTAGTTATCGGTTCATTAGCGCTTGTTCTCCTTATCTAGTTCATCACTCCTAGGTTTCTTTTTGTAGTTTCACTTGTGATTGTTTAAGTGTGTTTAAGGGATAAATAAAACTAATTGTTATTATGGAAGTTGTTGGTGATGTTTTGTCCCCCCCCCCTTTTGCCATGCAGGACGGAGAAAGAGGGGTGCCGATTAGGCCAACACCTCCACAATTTTGAAATAACGTATTTTTTATATTGATCTGTGCACTGAAGATTTAAATAACTTTTTCAGAGATTTAATAAATTATATTCATTGAAAATTTTGAAATGATATATTTGATTTTTCAGAAAAATCTAAAAGACAATTTGCATAAAAATATTGAACGCATCGCAGAAGAAATAAGATGGTGGAAAGATTCTGGAAACATTCTAAAATCAATGGGAGAACTTTTAGAAGAAAAGAATACTGCGACATTGGGTGATATTGAAACGGGCAAAAAAGGATTAGAAACACAAAAAGAATCTGTTTTAGAGGCATCTGAAAAGCTGCAAGAACAGAAACAGAAATTTTCCGCTCTTGAAAAGTTCAACGCTGATTTAATGCAAACTGCAGAGAATGCAGCGCGTTTGGGAATAGAGGAAAAACGCCTAAATTCTTTGAAAGCGAATGCTAAGAAGAATTTGTCGGAGTTACAGAGGAAATTTAAAAAATCTCTCGATTGTTTGCATGACAACGAAAACCATATAAAAGAACTGGAGGATGAAGTTGCTTCTGTAGATGAATATGCGAATTATTTAGCTAATGTACTAGAGTCAGCTAGAAATATAATAGAAGATGAAGTCAAACAAACGTCAATCAAAACTTATGACGGACCTCCAGAACCAAAGAATATTTTGACTGAACTCGAGGGTCTATTCGATAAAGCAACAAAACACATTTACAAGTATACAAATTCATAAATGTTAACTTTTAAAATAAATGAGAGAAAAATATACTATTACAATAACAAATTATAGTTTAAAAGAACTAAAAAACGCCCTTTTATAGTTAATCGAACTAAGTTATAACTTAATCTTTTGTCACCAATTCTGGAATTAGTCGTCAAATATGAAAAGGGGATCTGAAAATGGGAAAGAGTTAATACTGATGATCCTAATCAGACAATGGAACAAAAATTTTAAATTATTGTTCTGTCATCGGTCCTAGATAAGTGAGTAAAATTTTGAATTTATCTGACCTTTTAAAGTGAGTAAAAATTGAGTTCAAAGATTCCGTTACATACAAGTGAAGCTTATAAAAGGGTGTTAAAAACAGAGTTCCTCTTGGAATTAACGAAGCATTCCATATCAATGCCAATGGTTTACTATGAGACCAATTGAATTTCTGTAAACGGTTGTATTTGATAATTTTATTTGTGAAGTGTTAATATTTAACATCACTCACTGTCTATTTTTCAGGGAATTTGGCCAAGAGTTACATCATAATGATCTGCAATAAATTGACTAATTAACATACAAGCTCTGGATTTCAGGATTAAAAAAATATTATGTAATAATTATCAATGAAGCTTACATCAAAAACATATTTAAAAAAGAACTTTTAAATTCAAACGCAGTATAATTCTCGCAATATATTCCATTCGATTTTAATTATAAATTAATCTCTAGAAGGATTTTTTCAATGATAGTAAAATTTCTTAAAATATATTTAAGTAATCTATAACCACTGGTTTATAAGAAAAACATACATGTACTTACAAATATATTGATTTTAGTTGATAGAAGTTTACGTAATGAATCAGTATTAATCTGTGTCTACCTCTAAAGCAGCGTTTCTCAAATTGTGGGGCGTGATAATCTTACCAGGGGGGGGGGCGAGCATATTGAAAAGTCAAAAATAAAAGATTTAAAAAAAATTACTAATTTACCAAAAGAAATCAAAACAAAATACATTCTAAAATTACTAAAAATATACACTTACAATGATATAATATATTTATAAATGTATCAGTACTGTACAAAGTATTTAATCATTAATTCATCAATACTAAGTAAAAAACAAGTTTAACAAATACTAGTGATCTCACGGGGTTGTCGTATACATAATTATATGCAAAATTTAATACTTATCTTGATAATTTGTACACTTTATAATTAAAGTCGTATTGTAGCTTTAGTGTCAAAGTACATTTTTATTGAATTCAATACATTATTATTGCATGAAGAGAGGCGCCATGAAAATTATGCAGAAGTGGATTAAGCGGTTGGTGGAACTGGCGGCCGCCAGGGGCCCCAAGTGCCTGCAGGGCCCCGAAGCTTGATGGACTCCAGTTATAAGTCCAACGTGCAACAAAACATACAATAAAATCAACATACAACAAAAGATCTTGTACCGATACTGCAACCATGATAATTACCACTGATTTGAGTCGTGTAGCAGCCTTAGCCGTCTTTCTTCTAATTAAATACGAGGATTTTTCTTGTTGATGCACCTTCAGAAATATGCCAATCGACGATGAGGTAATGTTATCTATTTGTCCTACGAAATTTTCAACGTATTTATGGATATTATTGGTAAACACAATAGCCCATACAACTGATGGGGTTAAGAATACAAAGTATTACTTTATCGTTTTTAACAGTACTTCTCACATGTGAACTAATTAACGTTCCCTTTAAGATATCTCAATTAGTGCTGAAATAAAAAAAAAGATTTGTGTAATTTATACACACAAGAAAGACCTACTTTTTTTATATTTAAAACAGAAAGTATTAGAACTTTGAGCTAAATTTGGATTCAATATTAAAAATTCTAGAGAACACTAAATAATGTGTCCAACATGCTACGGCAGCACTCGGGTATACTGGCATGTATAAAAGAACATAGGCCAAGCGCAGTTTATATTCTCTGTGCCAGTTACTCTTTAAGTTTAGAGGGAAATTTTACAGCAGAAAACTATAGCAATGCAATTAAATATTTTATGCTTGTACAAAAATTTTTAAATTTTTTTCCTGAGTCAACTCATTGATGACGAATTACAAATAAAATTCTGGAAAGGAGTAAACATGCAGTATCGGTGAAAAAAGTTTCAGATACATGATGACCAGCAAGACCATATGCTGTACGAACTATAAGATTTAATTAGGTGAATATAAAGGAGACCCTAGTTGAAATCCGTGATAAAAATGTGGGGGGGGGGGAGACCGCAATACCCCGGAGGCAACTTCCTTATTGAAAGAGATGGACATATATGACATTTCCCTAATGACGACTGTGATTTGGGAATAAATATCTCTCCAGAGAATAAATGCTTCTAAAAAATCATTGCATTCAGTTGAGTATGAATCATTAAAATTGTCAAATCTGCTAAAATCTTTTAAAAACTACATCCAAAAATTAAGAAATGAATTCGGAAAAGTGGAACAAGAAGCCATTGATTAATCAGAGCAATCGTTTGAGATCACCGGCCTGGATAAGGTCACCGGCGTCAACAGAGAAAAATTATTTTCTGTGAAAGTAAAGAAGTCGGTCACATGAATTTGATAAAGGGAAAATTTCATTGTGAATTCATTTTACGTCATTAACGATAGGACAAAAAAACAGAGCTATCCCTAAGATACACTATGTGGCCAAAAGTATCCGGACACCCCTTAAAAAAGTGGTTCTGGCGAGTGACGCAATTTGATACGTAATTGAAAGCTATAAAAGTGTTGGTAGTGGTTTGTCAAATTGTATTTATGCGTTTGTGAGGCAATGAGTAAGTCAAAGGAGCTTAGTGAGTTTGATCGTGGCAGTATAGTGGGATGCCACTTTTGTGGGAAATCAGTTCGTGAGATTGCGGACATTCTACAGAAGCCTAATATTACTATGAGTGATGTAATTGTGAAGTGGAAACGTCGAGGAAGTGAAACGGAAGAAGAACGAACCGGTAGGCCGAAGATACTTGGTGTGAACGCAGTCGCAGAACTCTGAAAAGGGTAGTGAAACAAAATCGCAAGTCCTCGTTGGTGGAAATTTCTCAGGAGTTCCAAAGTGCATCAAGAATTAGTGTTAGTAGCAGGACTGTCCGTCGAGAGTTAAAAAATTTGGGATTCCATGGTCGTGCAGCCGCTCACAAGCCAAACATCACTCCACAGAATGCGAAGCATCGATTGCAATAGTGTAGAGCTCACCGTCATCGGACTGTGGACATGTGGACAACTGTTCTTTGGAGTGATGAATCTCGCTTTACAGTCTGGCAGTCGGATGGACGCATCTGGGTTTGGTGGATGTCCGGTGAACGTTTCTTTAGTGACTGAATTGTGTTGACTGTTAAGTTTGGTGGTGGAAGCATAATGGTGTGGGGGTGTTTCTCGTGGTTTGGCCTGGGTCCGTTAGTTCCTATGATTGGAAACATGAATTCTGAGATGTATGTGGACATTCTGGATAATGCTGCACTCCCAACTCTATAGCAATATTTCGGGGAAGGCCCATTTCTCTTTCTGCAGGATAACTGCTCCAATCACACACCGAGGTTTTCATAGACGTAGTTTAAAGAAATGGGTGTTCAAAAACTGGACTGGCCTTCTCAGAGCCCGATCTAAATCCCATAGAACACCTTTGGGACGAATTAGAGCGCAGATTACGTAGCCAGCCAAATCGACCATCCTCACTGCAAGCACTCACTTCAGCTGTGATGGACACCTGGAAGGCAATTCCTATGGTCACCTATCAAAAATTGGTGGAAAGTCTTCCCAAACGTGTGCAGGCTGTCATCCATGCAAAAAGGGGGACCAACATCATATTAATATGTGCCTCAGGACGCTGTAAGTCCATACCACTGGGTGTCCGATACTTTTGGCCAGATAGTGTATATGAAATTACTACAGAACGCTACTGTACTTTTGACGAGAGGTTATTACCTGAAATTAAGAAGAAAGCAATTACAAAAACTAAAAGATATTGACAAAGAAGATATTGAATTTTTAATTTTGACTATGAATTGGGATCAGTTTTTACAATTTTTTTTTAAAAAAGAAAGATACAATGAAAATCCCACTAGAAATGTATCGATTTGCAAGAAAAACTGCCTCAACTTTTTTTAATGTATAGATACCTTTGAAAATGTTTTTAACAATACCAATGTTAAATGCATCAGGTGAGAGATCTTTTGCAATTTTAAAGCGTGTTAAATAATTATTTATGAAGTATTATGGAAAGAAGAGAGAGAGAGAGAGAGAGAGAGAGAGAGAAATTGAACAACATGGCCATATTACATATAGATCACAATGTTGTAGACAAAATAGACACAGAAAAAAAAGTTTATGAATTTTCCAAAGAAAAATCAAGACGTACGTAAATTTAAATAGCAAAACTGTAAGCTATTTAGTGAGGTTTCTAATTTAAAAAAAAATACTATTAAGATTTTTCTTAAATCATTGAGTTTTATTATTAGCTATACATTTTAATTTGAGAATTAATTTTTTCACTGCTTTAGTGTTTCGATGCTTGAGCCCATAGGCCTCAAACCTTTTACGGCCAGGGGCCTCCAACTATCTTAATCCGCCTCTGAAATTATGATTAAAAATTGGGTCGCAAACATTGAAAGTCTGAGAAGCACTGCTCTAAAGACAAGATATTTAGAAAAGGTACACTAGAAACGAATCTTTTGGTGTAAGATGATGATGATAATACGCCGTATTACAACATCAAGGGACTTTTGGGTTTAAATCTGAAGACAAATAATTCGCTCTTCCTTTACCTTTGTTATTTAACATGTTAACCTTTCATATATTCCAAACACATAATTCCTTATTCTGTCCAGAGCACAAGTTATAGCAGTCTCCCAAACATTGATCTAGGATTTGTTGGAAAAAAAAAACAGATCGAAGAGTTGAGAGCAATTATTTCATAATAAAATTTATGTAAGAATAAAAACACACTGTAAATATAACACATTCGTTCCATCCTTTCGGTACTCAAAATTTTTTCTGTGTGGAAGGTTGTGAGAGAGAGAGAGAAAAAAATGAAAACAATTGTAGTTATTTTTACAATTTTGGGAAGAGAATCCAACACATTATTGGTCTCACGCTGTCACAATTTGATCCGTTGGATCTTGAAATTAAAATAAATTATAGTTTAAAAAAACTAAAAAACACGCTTTTATACTGAATCGAACTAAAAAGCAAAAAAAAAATAAATAATAATTCTTAATATAAAAATAAAATGATTAACGAGAAAATTAATGTCATTGTGGTGAAAGCGTGGGGTGCTTTGTACTACATTTTTACACTAATTCAGCTTTTTGGAATAGAAATTAGAAATTATAACAATAGATGCATTTTTGAACACCCCACGCTTTAACCCCAATGACATTAATTTTTCTCGTTAATCACATTTTATTCTTATATTAGGAATTATTTTTTTTTTGCTTTTTAGTTCGATTCAGTATAAAAGCGTGTTTTTTAGTTTTTTTTAACTATAATTTATTTTTCATTTTTTAGTTCGATCTACAATAAAAGCGTGTTTTTTAGCTTTTTTAACTATCATTTATTCATTGCTGAATTTATATATATATATATATATACGTGGCTGTGGAATTAGTCTTGCTGTTCAATGGATTTTAATTAATGGGTCTGAAGTTTACTTATTCTCTCCGTTGACGGGGCCTAGGATCAGTCCCGTATCGTTATATTAGATTCCGTCTCTATAGAACAAGTCAAATAAATAAAAGTCTGTTAAGAAGAAAAAGTTCGAATTAAAAATTTTTTTTAATGAACCATGTTCTTATAACGGACTAAAAATTATAAAAAATTCCTCCTTTTCGTTTTTTCTTCTTTTTTCACATTTTCATGCATTGTCATCCACTTCTGAGCTATGGACCAAATTTCAAGTCTCTAGCTCATTGGAAAGTCACACCGTTTAAAATCAATTACAAAATTCCAACCGGACAGACATTAAAGAAAGCGAGTTAATAAAAACATGGTAATATTAAGTGTCAATCGTTTTTTCACCTTTTAAACGTATTGCTTTATAAAAATAAAAAATATTTAGCAGATAGAACATAAATTATTTTTTTTCACATGCAGGAGCCTTTTTTTTAAATTTTAATTTTTAGAAAAATGTTTATATTACGGTAAGAAATTGCTAACACACACACACCCTCCACTTTCTCAGATACAGAACACTTTTTTTGTTTGTTTTATTTCTATTAACCGCAACTGTATTTATGCTCGCATATAATTAGCTTTAAATTCAAAGCACTCGCCTTAGGGTTACACCTCATTCTTTTAGTTGCCAAATTCTGAAATGATATATGAAATTAGTCCCCATATCTGAAAATGGTATATCGAATTAGTCGCCAAATTTGAAAATGGTACATGCAATAAGTCGCCAAATCTGGAAATGATATATGGAATTGTCGCCAAATCTGATTTTCCTTATTCCTGACGATCCTGAAAAGGACAATGGAATAAAATTATTGTATTGTCATCGGTCATTGACAAGTGTGTAAAATTTCGAATTAATCTGACTTTTTAAAGTGGGTAAAAATAGAGTTCCAAGATTCCGTTACATGCAAGTGAAACTTATAAAAGCGTGTTAAAAAGAAAAGAATACAATTGCTTCAAAAGCTTTCTTTTTGAGAAAAAAATCATAAAAATCAAAATATGATTACCAAAAATAAAATTTTAACACCTGTCAGATTCTAATTTTTACGTACGTTGTTTTGTGAAGCAACGCGAGGGCTATTGGCATCAGAGCTTGTAATTTTGAACTAAGGTCACGTGACGAAGACAATACATGAATTGGAATACTCCTTTCTAAACTTCCACCCTAACATCTTTCAGATGTCTCACAAAACAATAGACATCGATTTTGATTAAGACTTTGAATATCAATACAAATTAATGCAAGGAAACAAGCAGCAAAAACTACTCATGGCTCATATTTTTAAACCCTATAGTCTTATGGATGATATAGCTTTATCATTAGTCAGAATGATTACTGCATCTTTTAATCAGATGAGCATTTATGTCCTATTGTTTCGCATAAGGCAATAATTTTTAACACACATTCAATGATTGAGATTTTTAAGCTTCCTTTTTGTGATACACCTGGGATCAAGATATATTAATTTCAATAAAATGAAATAATTGGCAATGAGAAAAATTATTTTAGACCAAGAGTGAGTAATTGTTTTGGCTCAAGGGAACATAAGGAGGGAAGAGGATTGCATTTATTAGTTAACTTTGTATCTCAGGAAAGCTTAAAATTGCACCATATTAAATCAATAAACATAATCTAAATAAAATAGTGGCAGGTTTATTCAATTTATTTATTGCGCTAATTTTATATCTACAGCTGCAAGCACATTTGAATTTATAATCAGTTTAATAAGACAAATGTACCCTGTCACACTTTACTCAAGTTTTTTGAAATCAGGAGTGAGATTGCTTGTTGAAGGTCTCATCACAGCCTGCAAGTTAATGCCAGCGAACTTGTATTTGTATTTACTCTTGCTTTTCTTCAGGCAATAAAAACTTTGCTCATAAATATATGTTACCCAAATGTATAGAACCTATTCTGTCTTGGTTGAGAGGAAAAAATTTCTTTGCAGGTCGCTATTGCCCATTCCTGTTCTAGACTAATGATAGATGTTTGACTTTTTATTTTTAAAGTAGATTGAGTAATATAATTAAGATATATATCAGGGTTCTCACTGTTTGATATTATTTGTCAGCCTGCTCAATAGATGGCAGCACATGCTTAAGTTCTAAGTGTCTCTAATACTGCGAGATCTCACCTCTAGTATCCTGATTAAATCTTAAGTGCATTTCTCTCTCTCAAATGTTGTCAAGGAAAGTATTTTAAACACTCTGGGTTTTTAAGTGAATAGGGCACATTAAATGAAAAATAAGGAGTTTTTTTTGTGATTCCCAGATTAGATCAAAGGGGAGCAATATTGGTTAAACAAATTTATTTATGTTATAAATCTTTTTTTTTTCAGGGAGTAAAAATTTCTGTTTATAATTTATGAAAACACTGAAATTTTTCAGTAAGTAATAGTTAAATCACACATAAAAAAAAGCACAGGTTGCTAGTTAAGACCAAAAGAGCAAATATGTTTTAAGAATGAACTGTACATGTGCATCATATGTCAAAGAAAAATTAAAACATTTTTCATATGTTATCACACACACATTTTACTTTAAGAACAAACATCAATTCTTAAATAACTCGAGTATGAATTGCAGGATCTTTCATGGTAGTGTAGCCATCCAGCAAAATGTAATGCATGCCTTAATTCCATTTTGCCCCTATGATACAAGTTTGATATATTACATTGAAGAAAAATTTCACTTTATATGAAGTATATTTATTACTTGAACATTATACAGGCAGTATTATTTTTGTTAACTCAAGATTTTTTAAAAAAAGATTTGTATTACAATCTTAACGATCTTACACAAGATTCTAATCTGAGAAAACAGGAAGGGGACAAAAGTAGAAAATACAGCATGATTTAGTTTGAAAGATATTTTAAAAAATTTAAATTACATTGATAACTGAAATTCTATAAAAATTTGCTTATAAAAAATTAATCAAAATTTTGAGTTTTTAAAAACATAATTTTTGATACATTTAAGCAGTGTTATATGTGAAAAGCTATATATATATATATATATCTATATTATTAAGTCATATATTAAACAATTTATAGTGTGAAATGATTATAAACGTAATCAAAATACATTTTAAATTTTACAAAATTTATTTGGACCACAATATACAGATTTCAAAGGGACAATGGCAGAAATAAATTGTTTTTAACAATATAAGAAATTAAAGCATTAAAAAAAATTTCACTTTTGTTTCATTAATAAATACCATTTTGAATTTATACCAACAAGTACAGTGATTGTTTTTTTAAGTATTGATATTCTTGTGAAAATTTCTTATACAAGTATAGTTTAAAAACAATTATGTATAAGAAAAACACCATAATGTTTCCTTTTTTAATGCAAAATTAATAAATAAAATATGTCTAAATACTTGAAATGTAGAAGTCTGAAATAAAATGAAATTTTATTCACATTCAGTATTGAAAACTTTATAATTAAAAAATAACCACATTTCAAAAGTTTCACTCCTCTGTCATATATAAAATGTATTTTTTCTTATAATATTTACAATTAAAATATAAACAAATATTTTCACAGAATTCTTATGATATTTTTAATACATACATCAGAAGCTCATTGTAATTTAAATTTGAAAATAAAAACCATGCATATTATTTTTTTTTAAAAATCATTTTCAAATATCATATTTAAAGGAACCTCATCTATTTCAAGCGGTGACTCTGGGTGGAATTTTGAATGGTGTAGAATAAGTTTTTCTTTCAAAATGTATGCTTTATAACAATATGCACATTTATATGGTAAATTAATTTCCAAATCTCCGTGATGGTAAAAGTGATGTTCAACAAGATTTTTCTTTTGTATATAAGACTTATTACAATAATGACATTTAAATTGTCTGTCTCCTGTATGCAGTTTGTAATGTCTAATAAAACTTGTTTGGTATTTAAACATTTTACCACATACATCACAAACAAAACACTCTTTCAATTCAGGATGCTCTTGTCGAGTGTGTTTTCCAAGTGCTCTTTGAGAAGAAAAACATCTTTCACATATTTGACATTTTACAATGCTTGTATTAGTTTCATCAAGATGAATAACACAATGCTTATTTAGGTGCTTTTTCTGCTTAAAGGACAATTCACATTTATCACATTTAAATGGTTTCTCGCTTGCATGAACAAGGTAATGTCGTTCTCGATTATCTTTGCGACCAAAGCCTACACCACAAATATTACACAAGTACGGTTTCTCATTCGTATGGACAACACCATGTTGTTTCATCAACCATTTTGAACTAAATTTTTTTCCACACAAAGGACATGTATATCGTTTGTCATTAAAATGTGAATCGTAATGTTTAGAAAGATCATTTTTATTTTTATAAAACTTAAAGCACATATCACACTGATATGAATACTCAGCTTTATGTGAAGATTTATGGTACTGTAAAAGGTGAAAAAAGAAAAACCTTTTATTGCACAATTTACATTTAAACAACTTTTTCCCAACATGATTATCATTATAATGATCTTCAAGTAAAGTTTTGATAGAAAATGGACTATCACAAATTTCACAAACATAAAGTAAAGTATTTTCTGAATTGGGTTTAATATTTAAATGCATTTTTTCGTGATCAATCAATAATGGTTTATTAGACACACCAGCTGAGCACAAATTGCAAACTTCTTTTTCGGCATGTGATAAAACATGATTTTGCAAAACATAATTGAAAAAAAATTCTTCATTGCATTCTTTGCAGGTATGTGGCTTAACTTTTTCATGACTATTCATATGATCCTCTAGATCTCTTTTATACATAAACTGCAAATTACATATAACACATGAGTAAAACAAATCTTTTTCTTTCACTTCAGTGTGGGTTTTTTCATGCCTGTTCAACAATTCTCGTTTGGAGAAAGTTGTAAAACATACATTGCACACCAGATCTTTGAATATATGCTTCCGACGATGAATGTTACGATGTGTGAGAGAAATGAAATTTTTAAAACATATATCACATGTATAAGGTTTCAAAGTAGTATGTAAAACAGTATGCTTTTCAAGATTGCTTTTTGTAAAAAAACTTTTATCACAATGTTGGCATTGATGTGGTTTATTAACAATGTGTTTAACATAATGGCGTTGCAAAGTAATCAATTGGGGGAAAGTTTGTTTACAAACAGTGCATTTAAAAGAACTGATATCATCAGGTGTCATTGCGAATAGTAACACTATTCAAGAACTCTTCTTGTAAAGGTACAACTCATTTCTCAAAAAGGCAATATGTACAGATAGTTACATAGAAAAAAATGTCTTAAAACCGGAAAATTGTATGTATGAAACAACATAAATATACATTCTTAAATGTAAAGACACCAGTTGATTGTTTGGCTGGGATATGTCAAATATGGAACAAAGACTGATTGTTTGCTTGAGTGAAGTAAGTAGATTATATGAAAGCAAAGGCTATAAATTATCCGACAAAAATAATTTGTCATGTGCTATCGTTGCTATTTTGAATGTTTACGGAATCTTATTTCAATCTGACGCAAAAGTTCACCAACCAGAGGCAGTAGCGTAACGAAGAGTATTAGTCCCTCCCCATGCAAAGTCAGGTTTTGGGCTCAAGCCGGATCTCACAAAGGATGACAAAACCAAAACGAAGCATAGGCTTTGGGGCATAGACAACTTGAATCCTGGGCCAACCCACGATGTGTGTGGGGGGGGGATATATATGTTACGCCACTAACCACAGGGCCCAATAATTGTTAACCATTCAAATGACGAAGTTGACAACTAAGTATGTACTATATTTTCCACATTCACGTTATTCAAAGGCGATGGCTTTTAATACTTTAACCAATAGGCCTTTAATAGAATTTACACTCAAACGCACCACTTGACTCATTCATTTCCAGCTGATGCCGTTCCTTAAATTAACATATTGCAATTCAGATCCTTAATACAATTTCGGATACTGTTCGCATTGCGTTATCCCTTAAATCGAATCAATGTTTGAGTTCTGGAGTTAGGGATGTCTTAAGAACTCCTGAGGCTCTGGGCCCCTACACAAAGTAAGCCCCCACCTATTATTTGTAAAAGCATACAGTAGCATAACATACGTTGTCATATACTCGTACAAACAATAACCTGAAACAAATGTGCATGACTTAAACCGCAAAAACCAGCTCGATCGACTGCCACCTTTTGGCTGAATGAGCAATGAGGGAGTATGGTGCTAGGCCTAGGCCTGTACGTGGACGATGGTCATCACATATAGTCAGTTGACTTATCGTCCAAAATTCCCACTTTTTTGGAGAAAACAACCGGAAACAACATCTGACCGTTTAAATTATTCGAATTGTAATCTTATTAAGGCTTAACCGAAAACGAGATGAGGCCCCATTGTGGCAGAGGTCCTGGGCCCGGGTCCAGTTGGTCCATGCCTTAAGATGTCCCTGTCTGGAGTGATAACCATCTTGCTAAGGATGTGGGTTTCAGAATCTTCTCTCTTCTATTTTGATGTGTCTAATATTAAAGAATGTGTGGATAGTTTTTTGTTCTTTTTATTATTTAAGTATTTTCTAGAATAACCCATTCCTTCATTAGTTTTTTTCTTTCTCTTCTGATATAGAATCTCTTTTAACGTTCCGGTTGAGGCATACATTAGACAGTGTTGATGATCACACTATTGATGACATTAGTCTAAATTACAAATTTTTATACTTGGTTGCTAATGCAGATCTTACTTTCTCCAGCAAGTAAAAATCTGACCAATTTAACCACACATTAGAAAACTTGCTTCAGGAGAATATCAAACCCTTGATAATGATAATTGAAAATGAAGAATAAATAGTGCAAAACTTTTTGTTTCAAAATCAAGCTTAGTTTCCTTCATTCCCAAACCTTTAGCACTGAAATAGTTCACATTATAGAAAAACTCAATTAAAGAAGGCACTGGATGGAAATAATACCTACAAAACTACCCTTAAATATTTATGCATTAATGCTATTATACACACTTCATCAAATTTTTAAATAAATATCAATTTCGTGAACACTCCCACGCGTGACCCTCCCCTCAGGGGGCTCACCTTCTTTAGGTGAGTACGGGTGTCACAATCCCGAGGTGCCCTAGTGATCTTTTCCTTTCCCACGGGGTTTACTGTCTTTGGTAAACACGGGCTTCACGAACCCGGGGTACCCTAGTGATCCTTCTCTATTTTCGACCCTCTTTCTTGTCATTCAATTCATTCTTTCTTTCTCTTCCCGTCTAGATCACAGATATTAAAACAAATGTTTGGCGCAGTATAGCCGAAATCGGCTCTTGCGCCAATAAACCCCAAAATCACTCACTCACTCACCCACGCGTGACCAATGAAAACATGCTATGATATTATTCGCAAAATCATTCTAATCTTAATATAATTATTAACTGATTGGTCTTTAAAATAAAATATTTGAATTTTCTCGTATTCTATTTACATATATATATAATATAGAATTTTAGAACATATATATTAATAGTTACAAAACACGCACACACCAAATTTGGTTTCATAAACTAACCTTTGCTCAACGATTTTGTATCTTGAATACCATAATTGGTTTGTGTTCAACCTCAAACAAATCATGTGATGTCTTCCTCTATGCGAGTATGCACTCTATAACATAAAAAGCGATGCAACATAGGTAAGTTATACCAATGAGACGAAAATCGTGTCAACTTTCCTTCCTTCCTTTCGGGAAGGACAAGGGAACAGCATTGGGATTAATTTGGCATTCACACCAGTCAGGGAAAAGTTGAAGAAAAAAAGAAGAAAAACTGTAGAAAGGAGCGTCGTGTAAGGCCTGTTATTATCCTGTTTAAATGTAAGCCCAGGGGTCCGTGAAAAGAACGGTAACATTGCGGCATGTAGAATCTGACGATTTACCTGTAGGGTAGCCCTGAATGACAACCAAAGACGTCTGCCTATCAAATAAAATAACAACCCGTACCATAATTCCTAGTCGTCAGCTATTTGGCAGATGACAGTCAAGTTGTAGAGGGCTACCACTCAAATTTTCTCTCTTAAAACTTTGGAGTTTCTTTAATATTTAGACTAGTTACAGCTGCCACCTTCTTATGGATGACATACAAAGTGAATGGAAGTAGTATTAAAAGGAGAGAAATGTAAACATGAATTGCTGATTTTCAGACAGTATTACGCATCTTTTTTTCCCATTGATTATAATTTCCCTTTAGAAAAAGGATTCAAAAGTTTTATTAATCTGGTGGTTACCATGGCTGCATCTGAGAATTGCTATGAATTCCAGTGGGGCTGCATCCTTTCTAGTTTTCTTAGGTGAATAGTGTGATTCATTGTAATTTGTCCCTGTGCATTATCTTTTAATCATTAACTTAAACCACTTCATTAAGTTACTCATCTTAGTTGTATTTGCGTTTGTAATTTGTTATGGGGAGTCTCAATCATACGCGCAGGGTTCGAGCCTAGATCGGAGTCTAGGGACACCACTACAAGGAGAGTATCCCTCCTCTATCGAAACACGTCTTGGTTGATTATAGAAACTTAATTTCTGTTCGAATACGCCCAGTACCATTGCAAACACATCTCGTGGTGTCCAATAGTGAGGGAAAGACAACACAATAGCCTCCGTTATATTAGCCCATGTTCACTGAATCGTGTATCGATAGTCATTACAGACAGTAGTGTCCTGGTTACATTTTGTATTGTTGAGAAGGCGCATTAGGTATTATGAGGGCTGGTCGGACAAATATTCTGTTCTCTTTTTCGTTCATTGCTCTCGGTCTATTGTTTCCTAAATGACGCTTTCACGGCCGTAATTAACCAATTTCTATTAATATCATCAAATGGTACCATATCTTCCGATCCAAATGTTGAGCGATTCTGAGATTTCACCATCCTGTTTCCTTTAGTGGAATTACATGTTTTTTTTCAATTGCTGACATCTACCACTTTTCGCATATCCGTGTACGAGACGTCCATGTCTTGTTCATGCTCAGGTGTCGTCCGTGTCACTTGACCGTGGTTCAAATTTACGCGGTCCGTCGCCAAAAGTCCTCGTGTAGATGAACAATGCGACGTTAATATTCACTCACTCACTGAAGCAGCACAAGGGCTGCTGGCAGAGGACCACTTAATTTTGAGTCACGTCTAAGTGACGAGGATGACACCTGAGCTGGCAGCCCTTCTCCAAAAAAATTCACACACTATGCAAACAAGTCACAGCTTCCTTCATGGGATTTGTTTTTGAGAATTTTCAAAATAAAATCGTTTTAAAAATTTTCGTTGCATTCTGTCAAAATTTATATTGGTAAAAACACAAATTTTTGCTTTAGTTTTAAAACTAGCTTGTTCCTCACTCTCTTCTAGACTTTCTTATTATTTCTCTTAAACTTTATGTACCCAAGAATTCTTAATTATATAAGCAAATAATATAGAAAAGTTCTTATTAAGGAATTTATTTTTGTAAGATAAGAGCATTTATAAAACTTGACTTGTTTACGATCTGTATCACCGTTTTTGTGAAAAATTTTCTATAAATTTCTAAAAGTTGGCAGTTTAAAATTATCTTATTTTAAAAAAATATTGCTATATAATATTTATTCAGACGTTCACGTACTACTTATTTTTGTTCTCTGCGATGCATGCACGTACACCACAGTATAAATTCGAATCAAATAATGGTTCGAATAAATAATGAATTAAACAATGATTAAACAGTAGTTGATTCAAATAATGATTCGAATATTCATTTGACTTGGTGTTTCGAAATGAGTGTAATCTAACTTCACGTATTCCGCTAATTTCACTCATAAAAATTGTGATAAAATGTGCAAATGCTTTTAATTTTATGATATGTTTATTTAACTTCTTCGCGCGCGTTTTGGATTTCTCCCATGAAAAAATAAACCTTCAATTTTATTAAAATCGACTGCAGAAAAACAAATAGTTTTTCTGGTTGCGCCTTTTATTGATAAACAAGCAGATCTCTGATGTTAAATAGTTCATTTTTAATTATTAACCATTTTAATTTAATTCCTTTCCGCTACATTTAAATTTAATTTTCCATTGTGATTCCATCATTCCACTTCAGTATTTAAAAATTATAATTATCATCATTAATATTTTTAATCATAACACGAATCATTTCATTTTCAATATATAGTAGTAGTTTTAATATAATACACGTTAGGCTTAGAGTAAATTTGAAAGAGGCAAAACAAGTTCTTTATACTGTGTACCCAAACTAATGAGGCAATGACAACTCTAAAACTATTATATGTATATAAACAAATTATGTGTGTAATTTTAACGCAAACAATGCATTATTAATATATTGTTTTACCATTTTTGCTTTGCGAAAATAAAAAAGGAAAATATTTTTCATTTTTTGTAAAAACATTTTTATTCCCAGACTTAATTATTTTTCTTGTTCAATAAAATCGTCTGCAACTATCTTCTGAGTTTTTTCATTTTTTATCTTTAATATTTAAAATTTCATAAATATATGAACTAAGTAGAACGTATAACTATAGTTTGAATATAACAAATTTCTTTTAAAAGTTTCTTAAGGAAAATAAAAAAAAAAAACATTATTATAATTACCAATTGAATCTTAAAGAATACTTAAAAACTTTTTCAAAGTTAGATTGTAAAATATTTTTTGTCTTTATATTTTAATTCCAATTTTAGCTATGCATTGCCTTCGTTTTTTCCCCTCAAAATTATTATTTAATTTTTAAATGCGTGTTATATGAAAGAAAATATTTACATATTTGTGGCAACGCAACTTTTTAAAAAAAGAATTTAAAAACACTTATCCAATACAGTGGAACACAACTTTTTACTCTTTGAGAATAAACTGAAAGTCATTCAGGAAGCTGCTTTAAAGTGAATTCAAATGGTATGGTTTTTTTAAAAGAATTATACAAACCCATAATTCACATTTGAATTGAATTAATTTTTAATTGGACAGACTAAATAAAAAAAGTTTCTATACATTATAAATGTATAAAGCGTGCAAAACAAAAATTTAAATGCTATTATTTCAAAAGAAATGTTTCATTTAAGTGACACATTTTCAATTATGCATATTTTAAAGATATTATGTTTAAATTTTTTAAGAGATTTTTTTTAACATGTAACTTAAAAAAATTATTTAAAATTTTTAAGTTAAAGGATTTCCTGTTATTTATAATATAACACTCATAATTATACTTGTTATTGCTTAGAAATAGATTATGTTGTTGAGAAGAGTTGTGTGATAAATTTACTAACCATTGTAGAGTGTGATAGTGATGAGGCAGATTGTAGAATGAGATAACAAGAATTTGTGAATTAGAAGAGGAACGAGGTTATCCTTTGGTTTTGTGGTCGTGTACTAAAAGTTGTTTTTTAGAAATATTGATGTAAGTTTCAGTACAAGTAATAAGTACAAATCTTCAGAGATTAGCTTGATTTACTTATTGTGTAAGATGTGATTCACTTCATTCAATTCTGGAAATATTGTTTTAGATGAATATAGCATTTAACTAGATATTTAAATAAAAATAACAAATATATATTACGCTGCAGTAATTTTAAAAGCATACTAATATTCAATATAATAAAAATATTTCTGTTTTTTTGTTTATTATTATTTCGATATAACGAACACAAAGCAACATTTTTTTTCAATGAATATACTTTAGATTTAAAAAAATCATCTTAATTTTACTTGAATAACGAAAATAACTTCTATCAAAATTTCATTAGTTATCGTAGCTTAATAATAACAATGGTAAATTGTAATTCTAAGTAATCAAAAACTTTAAATATTTTTAAAAATTCATTTAAACGTTCAAAGAATTATTAATTAATTTTTTTTTATTTTAAGAGTATTGGAATTGGCGATCTTATAATTTTTTTATCCCCTGTTATTTTTTATAATTTGTCTAATTTTTTAAAAATAATTGGTAAAAACTCACTTTTTTAAACAAAAAGGTGATATATATATATATATATATTAATTTGACTATTAAATAATTGAAAAGTTAATTCAGTTTGGTAGCATTTTATATGTTAAAACAGTATGAAAAAGCATTTTAAATATTAATAATTTTCAGTTATCTTTAGGGTTTGCAGCCCTGGGATTAAAATAACTAATCCTGGGATTTAATTTTTGTATAAATTATATTTAAAAAGTTTTTTCTCATAAAAATTTTCGAAGAATTTAATTCTTCGAAAATTTATATTTTGCTTATGATATATGTTCGTAGAATGATTTTGTGCCATTATAAATGCTATAGTTAAAAAAAATATATATGCAGCTCTCATTTCTCGTATGGGAGAACGTCGTACAGATCTAAGTGGACCACTGCAATACTTACACAATAATATAAGCCACATCTCAAGTGAATAGATTTTGTAACAGTTCCTTCTTCGATTAAATGCCGTTAAATAATAGCGGACCTGATAGAAAAACTTAAGACATTTCAAATCTCATTGCATTACTAACAGCTCATGCACTTAATCTTCAATTTCAAATGAGGTAGAACTTGAAATTCTGATTCAATAACTTGATCAATTTATATACAAAAATCATTAAGTGTAGCAGAAGAACTAAATAAAGTTCTCAAAGAGGTATATGCCGCAATGCAGTGTATCAGATTTAAGACACTGCCATCAAAAATTCAAAAGATATCTCTTTTTTTGAAAATGAAGGAGACGTGATGACTACCTGAAAGAACATACTCCTATTTAATAACGATAACACCTTTTAGTAAAGAATCTAAACGGGCATTTTCTTCGGCAGGACAATTGGTGACAAAAATAAGAAGCCGTTTCAACATGAAACGCTGGACGAGCGTGTTTTTTGAAGCTTCTTTACAAAAACACAAGAAATGAAAAAAATGTTTTTTTTTAAATTATATGAATTATTTTTATTTGTTTTTATGATGAATTAATTTTTTAAATTTGTCTAAACAAAATTAATATTAAACCAATTTTTATTTATATTTTTAGTTTTATTATGCAATTTCAACTATGCTAATATTTAAGT